>JBBMKA010031456.1:0-24338 GCA_037833695.1 Sechiopsis laciniata
TATATATATGTATATATATTTGAGTTACAGAAGGTAGGGAAATTCGAATTCAACATCTCTTGATCATTATAAGTACACAGATGTCGTTGAGCTATTACTATAGTCGACAACAAAACATTAATATTAATCTATATTAAAAAGTAACAATTAATGTTATAAAGCAATGCTGAATATCAATAACCTTATCAACTTTCTACATCTCTTAGAACAAACAGGAGTATTAATTTCACCAAGTCCAATAAAGTTCCAAAACATTTTAAACTCTCCCCGCAGTTTGTTTACCATATTTAAAGAGAATTTAGCTTAAGGAGTACTTATATTGGAGAGTTATTTTGAGTACTTAAAAATTGAGAATAGACTGTTTGGATTTGTGGAGAGGAATTAGAATCAAAATCTTGTTTAAATGTACGTTTAAAATGAGTAGTTAAAAAAATGATTAAAAATGAGTGGTTAAAAATAAGTTATTTTGATTAATTTGAAATGAATTGTTAGAAATAATTGAGTAGTTATAAATGAATGATTAAAAATAAATAGTTAAAAATGAGAATTATTTTTAAATGTAAAAAAGAGTCGGAGTTAGTAAAAACTCGTTTAGATATAGGTTTTCGAGTAAAGGTTAGTAAATTCTCTATCTAAATCATCTTAAATTTGGCAAACAAACTTTCCCTTGGCTCCCCATTACAATTTACACAGTTTTATATCATTATATATTATGGGAAAACAAATTAAGACTATATATAAGTATGCATCTCAAAATATTATTTACATAGAATAAATGTTCCATCTATTAATATTTGAATTATCATTACAAAACCATTTTTAGTTCAATAATATTTAGTTTGAATAGATTCTAAAGTGTTAACTTCTAGGTTACTTTAAAAAAAAAAAAAAAAAAAAAAACTTGGGTTAAGGATATATTACCCAATTAGTTAAAGATGTACTCAAATGGATTATTATCAATTTTTTTTTTTTAATTCAACAATACTAGAATAGAAATTTCGATTCCATAACCTGTTATGCATCGAGTCTCTTTGTTGGCCAAATAGATTATTATTAAACCTTTCAATTCTGTCTCTAAATACAAGAAAATTGATCTAACATTTGATCCAAACTATAACAGAAGAAAATTGCCTCTCATGAAGAAAGTAAATTACAAAATATAAATTGTTTGGACAAATGAAGAGGTCTAATTTTATCAGCCATTAGAAAAAACATTAATGATTACCGTGTTAAATTTAAAAGTCTTTAAGGGGAAAAAAAAAAAAAAAATCTTGCGTAATAGATACCAGAAGAAATTAATTCTTATGAACGAGTGAATGGAAATACTTTTCAAGTAGCTAGTCAATAAATAATGTGATTCCAACCAAAACATTTTGAAATTATGTCCTATTCACACTGCTACATTAATTTTGCCTCGTTTGAACCGATTCAACCCAATAGATTTAATAACTTTAGTCTTTGTGTTATTAGGTGAATTACACATCATGTATTAGCCCATTTGGTGAGTTAATATTTAACTTGAATTAATTAAGAGTTAGTTTACTAATCATGAGAGATGTGTATTGGTGCTTCTATATAAAGCACATTTGAGAGTTTCTTCTTCCTTGAGAGTGAGAGTAGAAACCCAAGCCACCTTTGAGAGCCCTTGTACATTCTATCAATGACATTATATTGGTGGATCGATCAAGCTCAATCGATTCATAACAGTGAAGTAGGGAAGTTCCCAAACCACTTAAATTCGGTGTACTTTGTCTCTCTTCTCCATTATCCTTCTTTATTTGTTTCAATTTCATCACTATTTGACATTTGGTTTGATTTTGGTTTAGATCTATATTTACACTTTGATTTGGAGTAGAACTAGCAATTTTGCACTACAATTGGTATCAGAACTTGGATTATTGATGTTTTTGCTGTTTTGTTGTAATTTGAGCTTAACAATTTGAAGTTTCATTGTTAATGATTTTGGAAACGATTGACTCATGGAGAAATTATGAGCCACTAGATTAAGTTTCTATCGAGTATTTTGAACTGTTTTGTTGCTGATTTCGAATCGTTTGGACAAACCTCAAGAGAAATCTCCGTTTTCTGTATTAATCGGAAGTTTGAGGAGTTTTTGAGCAATTTATGTTGAAATTTTGATTTTAGCTCTCAACAGCTTCAGTGTTTGATTTTTGAATAAGTGGCCATCATTTGATTTGATTTGAAATTGGAATTTGATTTTATGTTTCCTATTTTGAGAATTCAGTAATCACCATTTGGCAATTAATGACTTCAACGTGAAATTGCAATTTGTTATCAATAGAGCTTCTAACGCGTTTTGGATAAATCGATCTAAATTGAACGGCTACTGAATCGATTTGGCTGCGATTGTTTCACCGGCAATTGAGCGAACTTATTTTCGCATTTTGAAATTTTCTAATTAGCGTTCCATTTGGAGTTTGGTGCAACAATTAGATTTCAATTTCAAATTGAAATTATTATGAAGAAGCATGAAATTTGAAAGTACATTTGAGATTGTTATTGGACAATTTAGGCACTGTGTGTTGGTGGATCAATTTCATTTATTTTGAAGTTAGTCTAAATTTGGATAAATTGAAATTGAAAATTCAAGTGGTGGCTAGCAAAATTGAGATTTTTTTTTTTTTTTTCAAATCAATTTTTTATTTGGAAGGCTGCTGATTTGTGAAATTTTGAGCTGGAATTGTTTTGGCATGCTAAATTTATGATATAATGCTACAATTTGGAATTAAAATTGTAGCGCGATTTTGTTCAGGCTTGTTTCTTTTGAATTGCAAGCTGAATTTGTTATGAGCATGTCATTGTTGTGAAGATTTTGAGATAATGATTTGAAATTCTGAAACTGATTATTGTGATAGCTGCATTGTGATTTGTCTGGGTAATTTTGATTTGTTGAAAGTGTCGTTTTCTGGGTTGAGGCTTGCATCTTCTGAATACTCTGCTTTCCTTATTTGTGATCATCTGAATATGTCGGCGAGATTTGTCATTGATAAATTTGATGGGAAAGAAGACTTCGGTTTATGGAAGAGGAATATGAAAGCCTTGTTAGTGCAACAGAAAGTTGCAAAATCCTTATATAATCCTCCTAAGTGGCCTGCTACCATGACAGATGATGAGAAATTAGAGTCATGTGAGATTGCCTATAGCACAATCATCCTGCATTTGGCCGACAATGTCTTGAGAAGGGTTAGTAACATAGATGATGTAGCCTCTTTGTGGTCCAAACTCGAAGAATTCTACATGTCTAAATCTTTATCCAATAAGATTTATTTGAAGGAGATGCTATTTGGATTCAGGATGGATCCTTCTAAGGGTTTAAAGGAAAACATTGATACTTTCAACAAAATTTGTGGCGACCTGGTCAATTGTGGGGAGAAGCTCGATTTTGAGGATCAAGCTATCATTCTCCTCAATTTGTTACTCAAAAATTTCAAAGAGCTTAAATCATTCATTAAGTACGGCAGAGATACTTTGATCCTAGACATTGTTTTGGATTCTTTGAGATCTAGGGATTTAGAGATGAAAATTGAAAAGAAGGATTGAGAGGCCTTGTTTGCGAAGATTAAGTTTTCTAAAGGCCAAGGCAGTTCGTCAAGTAAATCGAGCTCTAATTTTACAAAGGGGAAACAACCATTAAAGCAGAAGACATTTACTTGCAATTACTGTGGGGAAGAAGGTCATACGAAGTATGATTGTCCCATTCTGAAGAGGAAAGGTAAGTTACCTGTTAGGATAGTTGATAATGATTCAGCTAACTTCCTCAAAGATTCTGATTCGGGCGAGGTGCTCTTGGCAAAAAATTCTAAAAATTTGGACCATTCTGATAATTTGTGCATCATGGACTCTGGTTGTTCTTTCCACATGTCCCATTTTTAGCACAATTTTGAGAATTTGAAAATTTTGAAAAATGGCATGGATGACGATTCCGTCAAGTTGCTAACAGATGTGAAATTTGTTCCAGGTCTTCAGCGAAACCTTATCTCGTTAGGTGTTTTGGATGCTGCTGGTTATGACTACTCGTCTCGAAATAGATTACTCACTAAGAGTAAAAATGAGAAAATTAAGTTGTCTGTAAAGCTTTCAAATGGTTTATACATTCTGCAAGGCAAAGCTTTTCAGCGCGAGATGAGTGTTGTTTCTGATAAATTTGTTAAGACTCCATTTGAAAATTTGAAAGGATCTTCACCAGAAGTTAATTGTGTTGTTGATTCTTCTTATGCATATGAAAATCCGTTTGTTGAGCCTTTAGTGCTTGTTAGTGACATTGCACGTTCAGATCCTATCTTAGTTGCTCTTGAACCCGGATATTCTTGCTGGTTTAGAGTGCAACATTCAGTTGTTGGATAGGGAGTTGGCTTGTTTATTGGATTTTTCATGTAGAATGTTTGGTGTGGTGAGACCTGATATTTGTTTGCTCATTATCTGCTTTTGCTGGTTTGTGATTAAGTTCGATGTAGAGGGTATTGTATACTCTCATTCTGATGCAGATTTGTTTGCTTTGGGTTACATACATGAAGAGGGGATAGATGTTCTTTATCCGTTTGTGTTCTTGTATGTATCTTCATTGTTGGGCTTTGATTGCATTGATCAGTGTTGGTTGTAGTGTTTTGTGCAGTTTGTCTCTTTTATGATTGTCTACTCTTTTGCAAGAAATCTGTTTTGATTATGGCTTTGCAAGAGATGGTTTTGCTTATTATGTTTTTGCGAGACTTCTAGTGCAAGTTGCATCATCTGCTTTTTGGATATTTGTAGATGATTTTTTGGTTGCATCTGGTTGTTTTGTTGTGGAGTTTACAGATTTCTTAACTTGTTGTCGTTTGAAGATTTCTTGGTTTGAGAGTTTGATATGGAAGAGGTTTGTTTTATTCATTTGGAGTATTTGTTTGTTCTTCTTTTTCTTGCCATTCTAAAGCACAGTTTGTTAGTTTGTTCAGCAGTTACATGGATTTGACATATTTTGGTGCAGCGTTCTGAGCATTTAGATTTCTATTTTAAGCTTTATTTTTTTAGGGTCATTTGGGTTCTGAATGAATTGTTTCTGATGAGTTTAGTCTGGCCGTAGATCCTGACTTCAGTTTTAAGCTACTTATGTCGTTCTGAGAGGGGATACCTCATTTGCTTCGTTTCCATGTTATTTGGCAACGTTCTGTTTGAAGTCTAGTTTTGATTGTCTATTTTCGAAGATATTCTTCGAAGACAGGTTCATGTTGCCGTTGGTTTATTGAGTTCACCATCCTGCTGAAGTTCTGAATTCTGAGGTCTTGAAAATCGTTCTGATTTGCTCGAGCTAAGCAGAGTTATGATCTAGTTTTGTATGGAATTGTGATTGTCATTTTGTTTTATGATATGTACTTCAAGAGGGTATTTTGTTATTAGATGAATTACACATCATGTATTAGCACATTTGGTGAGTTAATGTTTAACTTGGGTTAATTAAGGGTTAGTTTACTAATCATGAGAGATGTGTATTGGTGCTCCTATATAAAGCACATTTGGGGGTTTCTTTTTTCCTTGAGAGTGAGAGTAGAAACCCTAGCCATCTTTGAGAGGCCTTGTACATTCTATCAATGGAATTATGATGGTGGATCGATCAAGCTCAATCGATCCATAAAAGTGGAGTAGGGACGTTCCCGAACCACTTAAATTCAGTGTGCTTTATCTCTCTTCTCCATTATCCTTCTTTATTTGTTTCAATTTCATCTCTATTTGGTATTTGGTTTGATTTTGGTTTAGATCTATATTTGCACTTTGATTTGAAGTAGATCTAGCAATTTTGCACTACATTTTGAACCAAAGAAAAAAAAAATCTACAAAAAACTAATGATAATAATGTAGAAGAAAGTAAATCCAGCACGTGAAAAGGACAATTAGATAAATGTCTGAAGTTATGTTAAAATTAGATGAACAATGGCCAAAATCATCCTCTTTCCATTCATTCCTAACAAATGTAGAGTATAAAGAATATCAAGTCTTAGAAAATCTACTAACTAAACCTAAGGAATATCCAATAATATTTAAGTACAAAATCTATGATTCATCAAAATCTAGGAATTATCTTTATAATTCCTAACACTTCCCCTCAAGTCGGAGCATAAGTTACAAATGCCTAACTTGTCAAGGAAAGATCTAAATAGTTTCCCAAGCGCTTTTCTCAACGTATCAGCCAACTGGTGTGCGGTGAGAACAAACTGAGTAGCAATATTTTCTAATAACAGTTCATCACGAATTAAATGACAATCTACCTCAATATGCTTAGTATGTTCATAAAATACAGGATTCCTTGCAATATGAAGAGCAGATTGACTATCACAAAATAATTTCATAGGCTGAGGATGCATAACACCAAGACAAACTAATAATGACTTCAACCATTTCAACTCACAAGTAGCAGCATCCATCACAAGATACTCAGTTTCAGCAAATGGAACGAGACACATTCGTCTTTTTCTTAGTTTTCCATGAGATAGGAGAAGAGCCAAGAAAAGCCACATATCCAGACAATGAACGACGAGTCAATGGACAAGTTGTCCAATCACTATCACAAAAAGCAGTCAAACGTGTGTCACTCTTAGACGGTAGCAAAATGCATTGACCTAGAGCACCATTCAAGTAGCACAATACCCTCAAGGCCGCATCTCAATGTTGAACTTATGGAATACTCAAGAACTGTGTAAGAGTATTCACTAAATAACTCAATTCAGGACGAATTACAAACAAATAAACAAGGGGTCCAACTAAACGGTGATATTGGTCTGGGTGAGCATATGACTCCTTCTTGACATGAGCCAGTCGATGATTCTACTCCATAGATGTGTAAATAGGCTTACATCCGAGTATGCCAGTTTCAGTCAAAATATCCAAAGCATTTTTGCGTTGACAAAGAAATATACTTTCCTCAATTCGATCTACCTTAATGCCCAAAAAATACTTCAAAACACCAAAATCTTTCATATTGAAACTTAAACTCTAATAATCTTCAAATCTTATAACAGCATCATGTGATGAACCTGCTATAATCAAGTCATCAACATACACAAGTATGCGAAGAGATACACTATTCTGAATATAACTAAATAGTAAATAGCCAGCATAAGACTGCGTAAAACCATAAATTTATAAAGCATTAGATAACTTAGCAAACCATTGTCGAGGTGCTTGTTTCAAACCATACAAAAACTTACGCAGCCTTCAAACCTTCCCTGGAGTAGAAGTATTTTACTCTAGAGGAAGCCTCATATACACTTCTCCTTCTAAATCACCATGAAGAAAAGCATTATGGACATCCATGTGATGTAATTCCTAATTCAAACTTGCAGCAACAATAAGAAAAAGACGAATAATCCTCATTTTGGCCACAGGTGGAAAGGTTTAGTTATAATCAATACTTGCAACCTGACGATTTTCAAAAGTAAGTAACCACCCCTTAAGATGTTTAGCTTGACCTGGTGATGTATACTTAATTTTATACACCCAACCACTACCAATTGCTTTCTTAGTAGGAGGTAAGTCCTCTAAAGTCCATGCACCACGACGTTTAATAGCATCAATCTCAACCTACATTGTCTTATGCTAACCTGGATGTTTGACAACTTTTTGAAAAGAGGTTGGCTCTCTGCCCTTTGAAATTTTAGTTAGAAAGCATCTATGTTTCATTGAAAAATTATTGTAATCAACATAACAAGCTATATTAAAAGGTTTACCCGAAGATTTAGATAGATATGGAGGTGCAGTGACTGTAGAAAGGTCTATATCTTGTTTCACAATTGTATTCGTAGCATAATCATGAAGCTTCATTGAGGGAAGTTTTGTATGAAACCCACGAGCAAGTACCTCAACACCCCCTAGATTGGGTTGCATCACTAGAGTCTACACCAACACAATAAATATCAGTATCATTATCAACTGTAGTATTCGCAGAGTGTATCACTTCAATCAAACCATTATTAATATATTTCTCATTCTTATAATTCCATAATAGAGGTTAAGAAAAATATATTTCTCATTGAAATCTTGCACGATCACGAAAAGACTCAATAAAAGGAAACTTGTCCAAAAAAAAATGCACATCACGGCTAATGAAAAACTCATGTGTTTCTAGATCATAAAGACACCAACATTTCTTGCTAAAAAAGGATATCCAACAAAAATACACCTTCTAGACCTTGGGTCAAACTTGTCTTTTACACGAGGTTTAGTTAACGCATAACAAAAACATCCAAAAACACGTAGACTATCATATGAAAGAGTTTAACCAAATAAGTACTCATGAGGCGTTTTTCCATCCAACACAGGTATAAGAGTTTTATTTATAAGATGCACAACAGCTAAAACATATTCACCCCAAAAGTATTTAGACAATTGTTCTTTAAAACGCAAGGCACGTGCAACATTAAGAATATGTCTATGGCTATGCTCAACTCCACCATTTTGTTGAGCGGTATTAACACAAGATGTTTGATATAAAATTCCTTTCTTTGCAAAAATAACTTCAAACTAAAAAATTCCTGACCATTGTCACTCCCGAATCTTTTTACTAAATTGAGTTTCAATTTTGTAGCTTTATACTTTCCTATCATCAAATACACCCAAGTAGCACAAGAGTATTCATCTACAATGGTGAGAAAAAAAAAAGGCTACCAGAACTTGACAAAATATTACTTGGACCCCAAATATCACAATGCACTAAATCAAGAGCACTAGATGCTTTACTTGTACTTAAAGGAAAATAATTATGAGGTTGTTTATCCATAAAATAAATTTGAAAATCAATGTCAAAACTTGTACTATCAAAGTCTCCTCCAGTTAAAGAATATACTACTTTCATCGAAGGATGACCCATATGTCCATGCCATAACATACTAGCATCTATAATTGCCACTTTATTCGCCAAGAAACTACGAGCATGGACCGACCTGAAAATATACTCCATTAGAGTACATCCCTACTCCAATCAAATTTCTTAAACTGTGATCTTGTATCAAACATAACTTATTTGTGAAAAGAACAATATACTGGCGTTGTTCTAAAAGTTGTCATACAGACAACAAATTTTGTAAGAATCTGCAATTTCTAACTACGACTCTTTTCATGTGCTAACTCAAAGAAGTTATAAAACATGCAATTCAAATTTCAATTTCAATTTCAAACTCCTATTCCTGTTTCATTTATTTCAAAATAACAAGTAAAGAAGCCCTTGGCCAAGGTAATTTAAAATGACATAAATTGTTCAACAAATAACTAAGGCATCCATGCCCAAATACTAAAGCAAAAAAGAAGTACCAACAGGAGGATCTAGCATGCCAAAGCATATAAAGAATAATCATCTAGAGCGTAAATGTCTAGACAAGTAAAGTGTAGCAAGCTCCACCCATGATCACTTCTGCACCTCTCAGCTAACTGTACCGATACAATCCATGATTACCTGATGGAAAACCACAATAAGGGTGAGTATAAAAGAATACTTGATAGCTTTCAAATAGAGCATCATTTAGGTTACTAACTTGAGCATTTCTTAAAATTTATAGGAAAAGTTGAACAAAATAAAAGCTGAAATACGGACAAAAAAGATAAATTCATATGCATTCGCATTTATACAATAAGAAAAACAACATCGCATTCATCGCATAAAAAAGAGTAATAAACACACTAACGTATTCATTTGCCACGCAGGTCTGATCAGTTGAGATACCACTGTTTTGGATAAAGTGATTAAAGTTTAGCATGGAAGCCATCGTGACCCTAATCACCGTAGGAGTTGCTGCACCCTGAAAAATTCGACACTGCGTAAATCAAGGGGAATAAAATAAAAGAAGATCCGGGGAAAATGAAGATATTCTAGAATATTCTAAAACTTCATTCCCAAGTAACCACGTTGTATATAAAGGGTGAAGATAAACCCTAGACGGCGGCTTGCCCCAGGAGTTATTCCACAGCATAGGAATGATGACTAGAAGATGTTCGTGGTATCCGATGACAATGAGTCCTTACATCTAAAGCAGCCGCCATTTTCCTACCATTCGATATTTACTTGTTGCAATAGACTGTAGTTTACTTTTCTGCATGAACCATTCTTTTAATGCATTTGACATTTATTTCAATATGTTTCTCTATATCTCCTGTTATGTCTAACTAATTTAAGGGGCAAGGGTTGGTTAACAATTATAGGTTCATATGATGGGAATGCTCGGTAGGTGATGATTTTATCATGTTTGTTAAAATATTAAGCACTAGTCAATTAGCTACCCACTGAAGTTAAACCGTTAGATATTCGGAAGAAAAACTAATGGATGATCATGACATGATACATTAAGTTACACTACTACAAATTTGGGATACCATGATGAATAACCAAACCAAAAATTTTAAAAAATAAGAAAAACTGTCATAAAAATGGAAGGCATGCATTTTATTTTTTTAGTGGAGAACATAACATTTTGGGAGATTTAAATTTCATGACAATTTATTAAATGTCATTATTTAGTATTTAACTTAAAAGAAAATGCATTTAGAAATTTCCATTAAATACAAATTGTGATTAAAAAAAAAGGCATTATTTCATTTTGGGAGATTGAAAAATCATCTCCCATCGTCATTTTCCCAATTTCCCTCTTAGTCGCAATTTCCCTTCGTCATAGCCCTAGTCGTATTTTTTTTTTTTTTTTAATTTTCTCTCCAATCTCGTTAATTCTTGATTTATGTCGAACCATGGGAGATGATTTCATCAATTTCCCTCCAGCATAGCCCTAAATTGCTGAAATCGTTTTCGAAAAGGCTATGCCGAACCGTCGCCATCTCTCACCCTCCCTCCGGTAAGTTTCCTTTAATTTCGAGTTCCTTGTTCTTTTCACTTTCCTTCCTATTTTCTATTTTCTTTTCTTACTGAAGCATTGATTTGAGATCACTATCACTCTATGTGCTATTTGTTTCTAGTGACCGAAGGTTTGTGTGGGTAAAGGGGAACGATATGTTCAACTTTTGTTGCATTAGATTTGTCGTGGAAGTAGGTGAAGTTCTCTCTCTCTCTCTTCTTAGATTTTTTATTTTTCCCTAATGTTAGATGATAGGGTCTCTGTCTGATGAAAAGTTTATGTCTTTAAAGTTGAAATTACGCATTATCAACGTTGTTTGTGTTTTTTTTCCTTCTGATTCCAGTGCATGAAGTTAACTAAGTGTTGAAAATATGAATTTGGAAAAGTGGTTTGATTATCCCAAGGCCATAACATATTGGACAAGAATTGGAGGGTGATTTTGTTGGGTTTTTGGAAACATATTAGAAGTGAATTTGTCCCCACATCGAAAAGATGCAAGGTAGTGGCGTGCTCCAAGCACTATAAAAGGAGTATGACTGGACTAGAAATACTTTAAGCTTGGTGCACTGACACTAGTTAAATTTCTTTTGTATTCTCTTGTGAAAAGTGGGGGCAAAGGGTGAGAGTAGTCTAAGCTTTAAAGAGAGTATTTTTGTAATCGGGGTTGGGGAGAGAATTCTGTGTGATTGTAATATTTTTCACATAGTGAAAGTTCTTTCTGTCTGTGATTTTTTCTTCAATTTAGAGTTTTTCCACATAAATTCTTGGGTTCTCTATTTTGTTGTTTCCTTTTAATTTCTTAGTATTTTTCTACTTATTCCTGCTGTTATTATGGAAGGTTTTTCCCAACAGATTTTGCATAGGGAAAAGAAGAAAAGTTTGAAAAAGGAACTAATTGGAAATATTTTTTGCAAAGTGTGAAAATGTGGGAAAAAATTTACAACGATAAAATTTTCTTTTTTGTTTTTCAAGGAGACTTTGGGTTTTGTTACTTTAAGTTTCTAAGGTATAATTTTAGTCCTTTTACTTGAATGTTTGTTTGATATTATTCTTTGTTGCTATATTTTGAAAGTATTCGTAGTATCTAAACTTTGGTGAATCATTTTTGTAGTTTTTTTACTCTTTTGAATACCTTCAAATCCAACCAACAAGGTTTTATGGTCCTTTGATGGAAAGTAGTACGTAATAGTGCATCCTAAACTCTTTTGAACTCTAATGAGTAGGTATGTTTTTAGCATTTTGTTTTCATTAGTTAAAGTTTTATCATTATATTGTATAGGTATTTTGTTCTAGATTAAAGATCGTTCGCATCAACAGTTATCGTTCAAGTTGTCAGTTTTCATTCAAATTGCCGAAGTATTCGATTTTTATTTCATTGTTTATGATACATTTAGTGTAATTTACAACTCTTGCATATAAACTACTTTGTATAAGAGCATGTTAAGGTCTTCATTGCATTCTGATTAATGAAATATGTTTGATTTCTATGTGGATTGTGACATTATTTTTAAATGCACGATTATTCTTTTTAATGGACAAATTTTATTATAATTTCAATGAATTAAATGAATAAATAAATGAAATATAACAACATTTAAAATTTAAAAGCAGTCATTATATATCTTTTATGACAATTTTAAACAATCTTGAAATATAAAACATGACAATGACAACAATCATGAAATTCAAATTATGACAATTTTAAACTACGAAAAAATAGATCCATGACTCTCAAAACAATTATATTATCTCCTCTTCTATGGTAGTTTTAAATTATCAAAAAATATAAATAATGACCATAACAATTGTCATGAAATATGAATTCATGACAATTTACGATTTAATTTTATTTGGAAAAATAACTCTACTTTATGACATTTTAAAACGGACATGATAAGAAATGCTAAAATTGCAAAAATAACTTAATTATGACAATTTAAAATTGTCATAAATAAATATCATAAACCCTATTTTCATTGATTCATGACAATTTTTAACTGTCGTGAACAAACTTTTATAATGATATTGTATGACATTCGTATTATATATCATAAAAGACTTTCTATGATTGGGGATACCATGATGGAATACAATTTAAACATAATTTTCATAATAAGTCAGTTATGACAGTTAAAAATTGTCATAGAAAGCATAACTTGTAGTAGTGATTAATATAAGACCTCTTGTGCAGTTGAAGAAGAGTTAGGAATATAGCTTTCTTACTAATGCATGCATTGCTCAGCGTTCAGTATGGTGATTCGCCACAAGAGTTAGTTTCGCTATAAACCAATGAGAAGAGAAGTAATCATTAGAAATAGGAAAGTATGGAGTCAAACTTAACCTTAAAAGCATAACTAGCATTGTTCTGCATTAACTTATCCAACCTAAGCCTTATTATATTTGCATTTAAAAAACCTCCGAAACAAGATTTCATTGTGAACCTTTATTTATAGAACGACTCTTAGGTTAATAAAGTTGATTCTAAACAGTAATCCTTGTGGAAACGATATTTAATACTTATCACTTAATGCACTTCGACTGCGTATACTTGCGTGAAAGCCATTCCAAAGTGTAGGGCTTAGTTATAATTCTTATTCATTGAATTTAACTTAACTAATTATACTGCAGCCCATCGCTTCAAGTTTTTTTATGTCGTTTCTAGGGATTGACTATTTAAAATTTGTAATTGATAGCTCTCAAATAGAGCATAAATTAGGCATCTCACTTAAGCATTTCTTAGAATTATTCTGGGCAATTGATATTAAGTAAAGCTAAAATGTTGACGAAAAATAATAGAATTTAGACGCATCCACACATTTGTATTAAGAAAGGCAGCATGGAATTCACTAGTAAAAGAAGATCAACAAACACATTAATTAAAATATTTTTCGTGCAGGATTAAGAAGCTGAAGTTATTACTGTATTGGAACGAAAAGACTGACACAGCTGAGAGCTGTCAATTCCTCAACACGCTAAAGAAGCTACCGCACTCGGAGAATCACATCACCCGAAAATCTAGAAAAATTAATTAACGGAGATGCAGGCGATAATGAAGACATTCCAGAACCATCTAAGCTTGCTAGCCAAGAAAACTGACCCTATATAAGAAAATGAAGAAACCCTAATCAGGTGTCGATTGATGAGACATCGATTGACTGGTCGTTAGTGGATCAGAAGGACATTGGTAAACTGGAAGGGTGACGAGTGGCTAGGAGTCAATTCACTCCGGATGATTTCACCATATGAAGGCAACTAGAAGGTGTTTGTGATGTCCATGACAAGGAGTCTGCCATTTGCAACAACTCTACCATTTCCTTATTGTTTTTTCCCTTTGTAATTAGGAGAAGATTGTAGTATCGTTGTTTGTAGTTAACTCTTTGGAATGTTATTTTGCATTTTTTCCCCTTCGCCACGTTAATTATATTTCACTAGATTAGAAGACATCTAGTGGGATATAGTATGTAGAATGCATGTTAAGATTGCAGATAAAAATATTTTATAATGTCGTTTACATATGAGGTCTGTGTTGATTAGGTACCCATGTAGGCTAACCACTAGTGAACTCGAGAGAGGGAACTGGCGGAAGATCACAACAGGTTACACTAGGTCGATTCAAGGTCTCTCGCATTGTTTAATAATTAAAGGATAATCTTACTAATGCATGTGTCGCCTAGAGTCTAGTATGAAGCATCGCAATTGGAGCTGAGTTTGCCATAAATCAATGATTGCGGAAATAGTCATTAAGAATAGGGAAGCGTGAAATCTATCTTATTGATATCGCATGTTCTGCATCATTTGCGTTCGCATTCTCACTTATGCCTATTTACATTTCACATAGTAGATTAATAAGCAAATCACCAACCAACCACTGTCAATATTTCATGCACTACTCTTAGATTAGTAAGATTTATTCTAGACATCAATCCCTGTAGAGAACGATAAAATAAATACTTATCACTTGCTACAATTTCGACTACGTATACTTGCTTAAAAAGAGATTCTAGAGCATAAGACCTTGCCTTAATTTAGAATTTATTATTAGAGTATTATACCACAAACCCGATTCGCTATAAGTAATACTAACTTAATAGTAATTTTTATTGATAAAAAGTCTAATCACTTCGTGTTTACAGGAGAACGTGAACCGCGAAGTGCACCAACCTACAGGGAATAAGTCCTAGGACATCAATGCAAGGCAACATATTTGAAAATATTAACGCCACCCCTCTACAAAAGCATTATTGTCACGAACCAGGACGCGCAATGGAAGCAGCAAATGCAACAAACTTGACCTAAATCCTTACGTGGGGAGTCTAACAATAATTGTATAAGAGAACCCAAAACAAATACTTTCTGAGACAGCCTACACTGCATTATGCAGCCCAACAAATAAAGTATGAAAGTAATAACACTATGGATTATACAAAGGATTACAGGTATCATGAGCCTAGTTATCCTGCGTACCGTTGCGAACCATCTCTAGAGGACATCATGAGAGACGACATGGAAAAAGAAAAATTGCAATCCAAAGCACCAAGGCCTTGATAGAGGAGAATGCTAAGCGAAGGGCACTCGAAACACACTTTTACAAAACTGAACCCTCTCTAGAAGACATCTTAAGAGAAAGCATAGCCATAAGAGAGATCTTACATCAAAATGACTTGGCATTCATGGGTGAACTAAAAGATAAGATGAAGCACGACGCAACTAGCAAAAAGTTGGGGCATTCTCTAGAAAAATATCATGAGGAAAAGCTTAACAAAGAAGGTGAGTACTCTAGCTTTGATGCGGCACACAAAAGAAATAATGGAGTGGTTGGCAGAACAAAGATAGAAGAAGAGGTGGCGAAACCTCAGCAATTCCAGAAATAGGTGAAGAGGTATATGTTTCACGCATAGTTACTAGAAGTTATAGAGAAGACACTAAGTAGAAAAAAATTGAAGAAGGCCAAACTAGGGATATACATCTTCAACTGCCTATTCACCTTGTGGATGATGAACCTACAATCAAAAGCGAAGAAACGAACCCTCAACGGTAAAGAAGTGGTGATGACGCAAGAAGTACAGGATACTGAAGAAATCCTCAAAAGCGTAAATCCACTCGAAGTTACAACAAACGCTTTTGAGATATCATGCCCACAACATCATTGTCGAGAAATTAGTCAAGAAAATGGAATTAGAATACAGTTGGGCCAAAGCGAGAAGCACCTTAGCCTACTAAAAGCGATCTTAGTAAAAAGACATCGTATAAGGATTGACTATGAAGCAAGAAGCGAACAAGCTACCAAAAAGGGTGCTGTCGAAGAGATCTACAAATGGCCTATGAAGAAAGCAAAGGGCATAGGATGAAGCGAAGAACAAAAGTTCCTGTTGAAAGATGGAATTCAGTTCATTCAATAATGAATCCAACAATGAGTTTAAATAGACTAGAAGAGATGATCTAATTATAAAAGGAAAATTTAATATATAATCATAAAAGGAAAAGATGACATAATCATAAAAGGAAAAAAATAATACATAACATAAAAGATGAAGATATAAAATAATATTTAATCTTATCCTAAAAGAAAAAAATAATTAAATAGATTAAAATAATTATACACCCATACTCTCCCTCAAGCTGAATTGTATATAGATTACAAGCCAAGCTTGCAGTTAAATTCATCAAAATTGGTCCTTGGGATGATGATGTGCCAATTTTGATGATGATGCATGATGATGCGCCAATTGGGATGATGATGAAAAGCGATGTTTGGGCCAATTGGGATTATTGAGAAAAAGAGCCAATTAGGAAGATGAGAATTTTCAATAAAGACATAGATGATTTTGGAGGAGATGATGCCCTAGATTGGATGAAAAGATGATTTTCTCCTTCAATGATTTTTTTTATTTTTTATTTTTTTTTTTTATAATTATGAATCTAAAAAAAAGGAGTGATGAAGAATAGAGAGATGATTTGTATTTTCTAGGTTTTGAGGTGAAGAAAAGAAATAGAGGTTTGAGGAAGAAGAGATTTTTTTTTTTTCTTTCTAAAGGAGGAAGAAAATGATGAAAGAAAGTGAAGGAGGACTAGAGAAAAAGTTTACCCGGATCGAAAGGAAAAATTTGAGGCTCTGATACCATGTTGAAAGATGGAATTCAAATTGTTCATTTAATAATGAACCCAACAATAAGTGGAAATAGACTACAAGAGATGACCTAGTTATAAAAGGAAAATATATTATCTAATTATAAAATGAAAATATGACCTAATCATAAAAGCAAAAGATAATATCTTATCATAAAAGATAAAGATATAAAATAGTATTTAATCTAATCTTAAAAGGAAAAAATAATTAAAAAGATAAAAATAATAAAATAATTATAAACCAACAGTTCCCCCCACGACATGCAGCATTCCTGGAATGCAATTATCGGTATTTATGATTTTGTGCTATTTAAGTTGCTATTTTCCTTTTATTTAATCCCGATAATTTAGCAAATGTTTAAGAAATGCGATTTTACAAGTAGATTTACCACAAAATAAAATCTTCTCTTTCAAATCCACACAAATAAATATTTAAATATTTCCTTTTATTCCTGCGAAAGTTTAGTCTAGAGGTTATAAATATCTGATTGAGATGATAGACAATTCACAAACCCTAAGTCTTTCATCACAAGAAATCCTGAACCATGCCAAACCATAATCGTTTCTCACAAACCGATTTGAACTAATGGCCCCCATCAGCAAATCTACAGATAACAAGGCCAGCAAGGGCAAAATGCCGGTAACTTGACAAAGATGTCGCAACTCGGCTTCTCAGAGAGAAGGTAAGAAACTAGTATTCAAAGACTTGACTTCTGAACAAGGAAAAGGATCAAGGTTAAGACAGACCAGGAGCGACAAGATTTTAAAAACCAAGACCTCGCAAGTAAAGTCGTCACTAACCCCTAAGTACGTTTCTGTTAGTAGTGACGATTAAACCCCACGAGAAGCGCACCAAGAAAAAATCTTCATAGACGATGAAGAGTGGGCGGACAAACTGGTAGGGGAATACTTAAGGCGGATGGCGGCAAGAAGAGCAAAGTCATTGATCAAGAAAGAATCGGTTGAAAGACCGGAAGAATCTAGAGAAGAAGATTCTAGAACACAGAATAACAACAAATCAATGTAACAGGCCAGGATCCCATAATCCTAGCATACTAATAGAACAATTCACACAAGCATATAAACATACAAGATCATAGGCTAAGTGTAGGGTCCACATAACTCGAGTGAGGAATCATTACCTAAAATACAGAATACATAACAATTGCTCACCTAAGCTCCAACAACAGTGAATGCACAAATATCAACCTAATGAGAAACCACAATTTAAGTAACTAAACAAAAGGCTCAAGGGAAACAAAATTTACCCAAACCCCAACGAACACGGCATGCGAATGAGGCTACTCGAGGCAAGGTACAGTACTACATGGGCACGCAGCTGGAGCTGAAAGAGTGGGTTGTTGTGCTACGCATGAGCGCTGGACGATTGGCTGAGGCAAAGTCATGGTTGCTATAGCACAAGTCTGTACGCTGCTGAACGTGTACGACAAGGAGCTAGACGCACTGATGACTCGGCCGGGTGCTGACTGCGAACAGTATGGTGCACACACGAGATCATGATCGCTGCGGTGATCTATGCACAGTTGCATGGACGACGACTGAGTTGGCGGTAATTCGGCGACAAGGCAACAGCAAAGCTCGGACTCCTTCTTCTCCCGATCGCTCTTTGTGAAAACCTCGACAAATGAATGCGACTAGGTTGAAACTCCTCTTAAACCAACTTCAACTTTTTACAAACTTGCCTCAACCAAAAAAAAAAAAAAACCCTAATCTTAGATAATTACAAATAAGTCTTTAGAGGCATAAATACAAAAATGCCCCTACGATTAAAACTGCAGAAAACACAGCCGAAAATCTTAACAATCGAGAAAACTCAGCCGAAAATCTTAACAATCGAAATAACCGTACCTAGAGGGTCTAATTGAAAATACGCGGTATTACAAATTTCAAGTTAGAGCCGGAACATATAACACATTGACAAAACCAAACCATCATTTAAGACAATTTTTCCTTCTCTTTGTAGCTATTGTACTATTTTTATTCGATATCCCAACAAGTGAAGATATTTCTAATAAATCAATAAATAATGAAATATTATCAGACATGTGTGCCAGTATCAATAATCCAATCATGAAAATTATGCTTATCACATACTATTTTAGTTGATGGAATTGTAGGTTGTTTACCCTTAATTGCATCCTTAATCTATGCTCATTGATTATCTGTTAGAATTGGTGTACTTGCTCGGTTTATCTCCCCACCTTCATGTGAACTATTAGGATGAAAACTATTCATATTTCCAACCAAACTATATGGAGACATATTACCAATTAATTCATACCAACATTGCAAATTCTCACAACTACATATATGGTTAAATTCATGGCATAAAGGCAATACGCACAATAGAATTTCATCGCCACAGTGAAATACTCACACCTTCATAATAAATTTGTTACATCACACAAATTCATGGTAAAAATCTACCTCACACACAGAAACTTCAATGTACGGTCACCGCATGAAGTGGCCAATCAGAACTCATCAAAATTCAATTCAACATTTGCAAACTAACACATATATTGTACCTAAAAGCAGCGATAAAGCTACTAATATCGTTTACAATTGCTTGGCTGCACTGCAAATAGTTCATCGAAGACTGCAAAAATTCACCAAAACCTTGGAAAGCATCTACCCAATTTCACCCTTGCAAATTTATTTTTAAATTTACTTTAAATTCATGACCACGTGAAAAATACTGAAATTGAAATTTTGTTCCTTTTTACTCACCAAATTGACTCATGTTCAAGGAGGCAGCAAATTGAAGAATATCACCAATGGCTGGAGTGATGAAAAAAATGGTGGGTCGAAAATTTAAATGATAACTTTTTAAAAGCCATGACTATACCATATTAAAATTAGATGAACAATGGCCAAAATTGTCCCGTTTCCATTCACTCCTCACATATATATAGTATAAACATATCAATTCTTAGAAAATCTACTAACTAAACCTAGGGAATATCCAATAATATTTAAGTACAAAACCTATGATTCATTAAAATCTAGGAATTATATTTATAATTCCTAACAACAAGTTAGGAAACTAATTAAAAGAATGTCTAATTTTTTTGGAAACTTTAAATTTCAAAATTACATTGATTACATGCAATATTAAATGTTGATGTTGATTATGAACATCTAAATTTTCCTTCAATCACACCCTTACCTAAACAACATTACAACCCTATGATGTCTCTTTGACTATTGCATTCAATTCATTTATAATGGTCAAGATTTGATTCATCTGTAAGCCTATGGTAATAATATGCATAGTTTTAATTTTGGACGTAAAAACACATAAATATTTTCAGAATATTGAGTGAAACCATGTGATTGTGTTAAGTTTTATTGCATTTGATTTTGATAAATTGATGAGATGCCTGAGTTTTTATACAAATTATGTCCTATGAATGTTCACTCTGATTGTCACTAAAATTCAACTTTGATGTGTGACTGACTTTATTGATGTTCTTTGATATTAAGAGAGATGAAAAGGATGTAGAAAGAACATTTTGTATGTTGATTTAATGCTTGCCCGAGGACTAGCAAGATTTAGGTTGGGGGTGTTTGATCGAACTAAATTTGGCCCACTTTTATGTGTTTATTTCTCATTAGTTTGAAAGTTTTTATATTTCATAAATTCTTATTTTGTAGAAAGTTGATCAAGTGGAGAGTACAAAAAAAAGTACATCGAGATATGGTTCCAATGCAATAAACCAAAGGTCAATCAGACACTTGAGCAAAAACATATTTCAAAAATAAAAATGTTGCTTTGTTGCCTAGGTTTAGCAGCGAGCCGCGCGCGAGGACATTATTAAAAACATAGTTTTCTTATTTTTAGGTTATTGAGAGCTAGAAAGATCTGATTGGGGCGCCGTTTTTTGCTTTTCTTTTTTCGTCTCTTGCCTCTTGTTTTCTTCCATCTCATTAGATTTTGGTATTTAGGCTTCATTGATTAGATGATTGGCTATACTCTCGATGCCATTTCGAGTTGTAAACACGATACTAATTTGTTATTTTGATGAAATTTGTGTATTTTTCCAGAACTTTCCAGCATGTTCTATCTTTAGATTCTCGTTCTTATTCATATCATATGTTTATTTGTTGATAAATTGACAACCTGATATATGATCGTTATGTTTAGCTAACTATAGGGTTGCACGTGTATGCACAGAAATAGAGTTCTCTTCTTTATACATGCAGTTTGTATGTTAGGGCCTAAGAATCAAGAGAATGAATTAATCAAATTAGTAGTACACACCTAGTTTAGTTCATTTATCTTAATCAATCCAAAGAACATAAAGTGATTACTTAAATTAGTATGGAACGTCATCGTGTCCAACTAATTAGGACTAATTAGACAATTTAGGTCGATGTATGGAACACTATCGTGGCCAGCTAATTGAGTTAATTGTGATTTAGAAGACCTAAGGTTACTTAAGGGCTTTCCCAGCTATTTCGATAAGGTCGATTAGGTAGAAATTGTTGAATAATTTATTCATTAGGTCGTCTATGATAAAAAAAAAATATATATATATATCCTTGTTACTTGTGTCTACCTCGATTCAGTGCCCAGGGTTTAGTCTCCATCTTTTTTTTTTTTTTTATTGTTTTAGTGATTTTATTTTTATTTTCCAAAATCTCCCCATAAGTTTGTGTCAAATAAAAAAATTAAAAAGATAAAAGTTAAATTATTCGTCGACTCAGTCCACTATTAAATACTAAAATATTTAATTTTAGATTGAATTTATAAATGTATTTGATAAACCCCTCAACAAGGTCTTATCAGCTACGAGCGACATCTCGAACATTTCTAGGGAGAACCTTGAGAGAGAACACACAAGACTTCAAACTTTAAAAGACAGAATACTCGATGACTGAAACTTCGAGAATACATAAACCAATTACACATGGTGGGATTTTGAAAATTTAAAAACAAATGATGAAGGACACTAATCTTTAACAACAAACTATTTCTGATGTCGGGTACCTACAATGACAGGCGACACATCATTATAGAGCACCAATGCCTATCACAAATGATCTGCGTCTTTAATGTAGGGCACCTACAATGATGAAAGGTGTTCGTCATTAAAAGTTGACCGTCATGAAAGATTCATGTCTTTTTCAAAAAAAAAAAAAAAAAAGCCTCATGAAAGATCCGTATTTTTTTTTTTAAATGTTTGAAAGTGTCTATCTTGAAAGTCTGGAATTGTTGTAGGGCTATTTTAATTTTGGGAACTTTTTAAAAATATTTAATGCATTACGAAAGTATTTCATATTTCGCTGTTTTTAATCAATTTCTCAATTAAATTTAATTGATTGTCTTCAATGAGTTTCACTTAATTTTTTTCAATCAAATTTAATTGATTGACTTCAAATAGTTTCATTTAATTGTTTAAATCAGTTTTTCATAATTATTTTCAATCAATTTTACTTGATTGAACTATTCATTTATGAGCTAAAATATCATGGGGTGATTGGATTTTGGGGTTTAAGGGATGGAAGGAGAGGAGCGGAAGAGAAAGAGGAAGTAGAGTGATCTAGAAATACTTGTTTGAGGATTGGTGTTATAAGAGAATAGGAAAAATTGATTTTGAGTGGATGTGATGTTTATTATTATTATTATTATTATTATTATTATATATATATATATTATTTTTTTTGTAATCATGGTATATTTGTATCCATTTATAATTTCAATCTATTTTATTTTATATTATATAGTTTAATGGATAAAATGTCTAGCAATTAAAAATTATCATATATATATATATATATATGTGTGTGTGTGTATTCCATAATATATATATATATGTGTGTATATATATGTATGTGTGTGTATATATATATATATGTATGTATTTATGTATATGTATGTGTGTATATATATTGAAAATTAAATAAATTTTAATATAATTAGATAAAAGTGGAAAACGTCATTCATCATTTTTCTCCTCTAATCAACCGCTAAATCCAATCACCCAACGAATGAGTGGAAAACGTCATTCATCATTTTTCTAAAATTTTGACAAATTTATATTTTTTTTATGTCATATATATAAATTGCGATTGCGTGTTCGAATTCATTTTGCCGATTCATCTCGTTTTGCGGAACTTGCGCTCTTTGAGTGAGTCAAGCTGCCGAATCAATTATCATTTGCAGTAATTTCCTTTAAAAAATTAAATATATTGTTTCATCATAGAAGCTTCTATTTTATGTGTAAGTTACCACTAATTTTTTGGGTCAAATTTTGATATTAATAACTTTTTAGTATCTAGCTTTTTTTTTCTACAAGAACTGTTTACTATCTAGCTAAAGTCATTCTCAACTCAAAAACAGCTACTTTTTTTTTTTTTTTTTTTTGACAGGACTGTTTAGTATCTACTTAATATTGTATATTGTTGTATAAAAAATAAGTATTTAGTTTTAAAATATTTAAAAACGGTACTTTTTATTAAATATTAAATAATTTTGCAATAATAATAATAATAATAATAATAATAATAATAAAAACTCTACAAATGTCAAAATATGAGAGAAATTATAGGAATAACAAACAAAAAAAAGACTACCACGGTAAAATGATTAAAATGCCCCAAAATTTAACGACTTCAATCAATGACATTTATTAAAGTCAATCAAAATATTGATTGAAGTCCTTTGATAACATTAATTGAATTCAATCGATGCATGATCGATTGAACTAATCTTATATATACAAATGGCACTGAGCCCAAATGGTTCAAAGAATAACATATGTGATGAGCAAGTTAAATTAACTCTAAGCACTAAAATAAGAATTGCAACTTAATAAAGCGAAGCAATGCCCCTGATATAAGTTGCAAGCAACAAGACCGAATAAGCAAAAGCAACCCAAATTAAATCTCAGGTGGCGCTACACTAAGATTGAACTCGAACAGTCTTCATATAGGATTTAAATAAACACAATGTTAAACATAAGTAAACAAAAATAAAAAGATCCTACTTTTCTAACATACTTAGTGTTGACCAAGTAGCTAATGATCATGGGACACACAATAGTTCACATCGTGAACTAGTCTACATAATCTATTACTCTGGGCTCTGATACCAACTGTAACGACCCGAAAAATCCAGCTAGAATTTAAGGATAGTTACCACACATATGCATTAAATACATCGGCTCGAAAAAATAAATAAAGCTCAATTTTCGAAAAAACAATTACAATCTCATTAATTATAATTAAATATTTTGACAAATTCATCTTTAATACAAAATAGAATTTAAACTTATAAAAGTGCGGATTACATTTATTGTCGTCCTATGTCTAATGCAGAATAAAATGACTTAAAACTGTGCCCATGATCTCTACAGCTCG
>JBBMKA010031467.1:0-24332 GCA_037833695.1 Sechiopsis laciniata
AAACTCAAACAAATGGATCTCGATGAAACACTTTTTGAAAAAAAAATATTTTTGATTAAAAACAAGAGCAACCAGCTCTGATACCAATTGTAGGATAGAAAGGCAATGCTAGAGGGGAGTGAATAGGGTTCGCCAACTTTTTAAGTCTTTTAAAACTTTGTTAAACTTTTAAGATCTAAACTTTGTTAAACTAAAATCATCTAATAATAAAATATTAATAAGCAAGAAATTTAAATAGCGGAAAGTAAAAGTTAAGGGAAGAGAGAAAGATGGTTCGAAAATCCTACTCTACTCCTCAGACCCTCCTTGTGTATTTTACTATATGATTTTCTTGCGGGTGAGAACCAAACCTACACCAACCTCTTTTTCCTAGGCTAAAGAGAAACCTCAATTCTTTTACCGGGTTTAGGATTAAACCACTACAACCCTCTTTTTTTAGGCTAAAGAGAAACTCAAATTTTTTTCACTGGTTCAGGATTAAACCAATTTCATTTTCTCACAACCCAATGTGTACCACACCTTAATAAAAATCTCAAATAACAAATAAAAAATAATTCTCACAAAGTACCTCTCGTAGGCAAAGTACACAAGTTAAGCGATGACAACTTCTTCACAAAATTTACAATACGCCGATTCAAGAACGTGTGAAGTAAATGAGACTTTTTGGAGCTGTTTTGAATATGACAGTTGTGGTCTAATTTTTGTTATGGAGACTATGGATTTAATAGGGAGATGATGGTGTCTATTGGATTTAAGACAAAATGATTAATAGACGAGATTTGATGAAGATATGATGAATGATGACCATTGGATTTTGGACAAATGTAGTATATGGCTAGGATTGATTGAAGATAGGATGAGAAGAGTAATGGTTCAAAAGGAAACAAGTTGAAAAAGAAAATCCCATTTTTTTCATAGGCGATTTTTCTTCCGATCTTCATTTGTCCATATTTTCTTCATTTCAACTCTAATTTGCATGATTCAAAATGCGTTGGAATCGTCTATTCAAACTCTACATAATTAACACTTAAAAACTCCAAGAATATCGGTAATTAAAATTTGACTTTGTTATCATCAAAACATTAATTAATTAATTAAAATTAATTAATTTGAGACAGTGACAAAAAAGCCAACAACAATAACTTTATAGATTTGACTATTTTTCAAAGTTTCCTATATTTATTGAGTATAGAAATATGCAATTCTAGAATTATAAAAAAATAGACAGAATTAAACGAAAATACTACGTATTTAAGATTACGACAAAAATTAAAGTAAAACCCACTAACATGAAAATATTATGTATTTAAGATTACGACGAAAACAAATGAAATTTCACTAAATAATCATCCTTAGACCCATGCATTGTTGCCCAAATAAACCCTGAAGGGAGCAATTTAGGTGCAGCAATGGCGCACCCCAACCATGCTGTTACACACACATTTTTATTTTTTTTCTTAAAAAAAAGTGGGTTGAGATGTATTGCACCAAAGACATCACATATGTTGACATCATGGCTGGTGTGCAGCCCTTAACCTCGAACTGAGGCATGAAAATAAATAATAGATCTTCGAACAATGTGAAAATTATAAAAAGCAAAAAAAAAAAAACTTTGGTTGCCGAGAATCTTTTTGAAGATGAAATACAATCACTTTGTTAGTGATTTAAGAGATTTGATGGAAAGGATAATCAATAAATATTAGTATGGATTATTTAATTAGATTTGGTAAATTTTTTATATTTTCCTTTTAAAAAAATGTAAATTTTAAAAAGGGATATTGGTGTCTTTAACTATTTATTCTAATTTACTGATTTTTAACTTTTAGGTAGTTTGCTAATATTTTAAAATATATGTAATTTTGTAATTAAATTTCTAAATAGAGGTAGCGATGAAAAAAATTCTATTTAAAAATTTACCAAAGACCCTGACTCTTGATCAGAAAGGCCTGATCAAAATTTCGTGTAGGCCCAAGATAAACGGAATAAAGCCCAAGAATCCGAATATTTGCCAAAGATTCGTCTCAATGCAATAAAAGCCCTAACGAGCGCAACGTCAAGGTTCTTTCCCTCGCACGGCAAGATTTCCTCTTCCCTTTCGACTCCTTACAATTTGAATTCCCGCTCTCTCTACAGCTCCGCGACTTAATTTCCCGCCGGTATGTTTTGTTGCGATGATTTCTGAATCATTTGGGTTTTTTTATTATCGTTTTTGAGATTGTCAAATTGTCAATAGAATTTTGAATCTAATGAGCTTGGTTTATATGATTGAAGCAGCTTAAGGAATTTACTTCTTTTTGTTCAAGTTTTCTTGATGGTGGTTCTTTCGATGTTGTAAAATGAGCTGGTGGTGAAAGGGACTTCTAGTTTTAAGCTTCTTCATTTTCCTATTATTATTATTTTTTCTATATGACAAATAGCTTAGGCAATTTATTGGTGTATTCTACTTATGCTTGTGTCAAATCCTGCGCTTGGTTTTTAGATAGGTTTTTTAAGCCTTGATTTGGGGTTTGACATCATTGTTTTACTTGAGGATTTTTTGGGTTATCATTTTGATAAATCTCCTTTTTATTAGGTTAAGTTGGTTTATCTGTTCTTTAAGTTTGATGTGGTTTGTGGCTTATTTGTTATCATCTATTTGTTATGTGCCTTTTTTAGTATAATGTTAGAGTTTCTAAATTTATGCTCTCAATTATCAAGTATTTGGATTCAATTGTAAACTGCAAATTAATAATGGGGTTTTTATTTTCTGCCTAAACATTTTGAAAAGACTTATAACCACTTGAGTTTCTTAGATTTAATTGTGTTTAAGGTTTTGTGCAAAAAATGAGGGATCTGGATCCTATTTGTTTGAGTTTTTCAACTTCAATTATCAGCAGAAGGTCTAGATGTAGTAAATGTTAAGCCTCCAAATGATTAAACTAGGAAGTCAGGTTTCTGTAATTTGATGTCAAATGTATTAAGGAGTTTGTTTTGACACCCTCAGGTTATTTGAAATTTTGTAGCATCCTCAGATTATTATGGATGAAAGCAATACTACCAGTTGGCAGTTTCAACTGAACGTTTAGGAAATGTTAATATTTTTTTGTTGAAAACACCTATGCTTTCATTGAGAATAGAATAAATGAAAATGAAAAAACCCAAGCTTTATATGAAACCCTAGCTTTCATCAAATAAGTGGAAATATTTTATGGATTTTTTTGCACATTTAATGGTTTATTTATTTTTCCATTATCTCTGCGAACTTTTGGTGGGTTCTTTTAGCGAAGGGAAGTTTTTGCAATTTCTTTGATGTATGCTTAGACTAGGGGGGTTCTAGCAGAAGCTGAAGGCTTCTACATTTAATATTTTTATAGCTGCTCTTAATTTGGGAACCTAATAGTTGAAACAAGAAAGTGAATGAAGGAAGTCTTTCCTGGTTCCTGACTTTAGGAGGATGTCTAGCTCTTTTTGCTAGATTGCACTGCCTGAAATATTTTTGACACATCTGTTCATTGTCACTTGTGGACTTATGGCAAATGTACTTTGTTGGTATCTATCGTTGCTGGTTCCTTATTTAGATTCTTTCTGTATGCAGACCATGTATGGTTCTCATATGTGCTATCAGATCAGATCCCAGTGACTGTGATTTGTGTTTTTTATTCTCCATACTACATTTTCAAGCTTCTGTTAAAAGTATCCAAAAAATTAATTCTGAATTTATAATGTAGTTGATCGTTAGCCACTACCATCAATGGTTGTAATTTAACAAAAAAAAAAAAATTATAATGTAGTTGTATATTTTTGTCCCGGCAGTTACTAGTTGATGACCCACAAATGGAGATTAAGACTTCCGAGAAGCCAATTGATTCTTTGCTGGAGAAGGTTCTATGTATGAATATTCTGTCGTCTGATTACTTTAAGGAGCTTTATCGTTTGAAGACATACCATGAAGTAGTCGATGAAATTTATAACCAAGTTGATCATGTGGAGCCATGGATGACTGGCAACTGCCGTGGTCCTTCAACAGCATTCTGCCTTCTGTACAAATTTTTCACTATGAAACTTACTGTGAAGCAAATGCATGGGCTGTTAAAGCACGAGGATTCTCCTTACATCAGAGCGGTAGGTAGAATCCCTTTGATCTTTAAGTATCATATTTTATTGTTCATTAACATGTATTTTTTAGTATCATTTATGTCACGTTACACTCTATTTGTGGATTCCAAATCGATTATTTATTTTTTTCTAAACAAATAATGGACGCTGAGATTGACAGCTTGCCACGTGTCTGTTTTATAAGAATTTATATTCTTCAATATTACATGTCTTTTTACCATCATTTTTGTGATCTGGTCCATCTGGTAAAAGAAAATAGTATATTATGCCTAGTTTGTAACTTTGATTAATAATGTACAGAGTTAGATCATGTATTTATGTTGTAATTGGTTTAATATGGTCATTTAGTTAACGCAACTGTAAGAGTTTGTAGGTTTTCTTAGAGAAGTGTCATTAACTGTTTGTTTTATGCTGTTTTTTTGAGAAAAATAGCTGAAAGTTGAGTAATATTATCCATGTTTTAAAAGGCTATTGAGGCTTACGTCGCTCGCAGGCACGGCTCTAACTTTTAGCTCGATTTTTATGCCTTTGTTTGAGCATAACAGGCTTATGCCTCACACAGGAGAGGCTTATGCCTCGATGATAACGCACTGAGGCTTAAAATCTTTACGCGTAGAATAACTAGAAGAATAATATTAATATTTTTCATTCTTATAATATAAGAGTTTGAACCATAACAATATAGATTTTTTCTTATGGATTATTTTGTTAGAAAGATACAATCGTTTCAGAATCGTCAATTTAATTTGGATCATTTGTTAGTGTTGAAAGATGGAATTCAAATTATTTAAATTGTTCATTTAATAATGAACCCAACAATGGGTATAAAAGAAAAAGATACAATCTAATCATAAAAGGAAAAGATGACCTAATAATAAAAAGAAAAAGATACTACCTAGTCATAAAAGGAAAAGATAAAAAATAATATTTAATCTAATCCTAGAAGGAATAAATAATTAAAAAAGATGAAAATATTAAAATAAACATAAACCAACACTCCCCCTCAAGCTGGATTGTATATGGAATACAAGCCAAGCTTAGAGTTAAAATGATCAGAATTGGTCATTGTGATGATGTGCCAATTGTGATGATAATGCGGATGATGATGCGCTAATTGAGATGATGATGTGAATTGGGACAATGCTTCGCCAATTGCGAAAAGCGCCGCCAACTCGAATGAGTGCTGCTAGGGCCAATGAGGAGCACTCAGGGCCAATTGGAGGAGTGCTGCTAGGGCTAATTGGATGAGTGCTGCTAGGGCCAATTGGATGAGTGTTGCTAGGGTCAATTGGATGAGTGCTGCCAGGGCCAATTGGATGAGTGCTGCCAGGGCCAATTGGATTAGTGCTACCAGGGCCAATTGGATGAGTGCTACTAGGGCCAACTGGGAAAGCTGGTCAGGGCCAATTAGGAAAGCTAGTCAGGGACAATTGGAAAAGCTGGTCAAGACCAATTGGGAAAGCTGGTCATGGCTAATTGGGAAAGATGGTGCCAATTAGGAAGACGAGCCACTTTGGAATATGAGAAAGAAGTTTTAAAGGAAGGGATTTGAATGAAATCATAGTTTTTTTTGGGTTTTTTTTTTTATTAGGAAAAGAGGTAGAAGGTGATGAAGAAAAAACATTTTAGGAAAAGAGGAAGAAGATGATGAAGAAAAAGAAAATGAAGGAGGAGAAGAGAAAAGGTCTACCCCAGATCGAAAGGAAAAATTTGAGGCTCTGATACCATGTTGAAAGATGGAATTCAAATTATTCAAATTGTTCATTTAATAATGAACCCAACAATGGGTTTAAATAGACTACAATGGATGACTTAATTATAAAAGGAAAAGATACTACCTAGTCATAAAAGGAAAATAGAAAATAATATTTAATCTAATCCTAAAAAGAAAACATAATTTGAAAGATAAAAATACTATTTTACTAAAATTAACATAAACCAACAATTAGTTTATTTTCCTTTAGCATGTTCTTTTGGAGTTCTTTGTTGAATTCACTATTGGTGTTTGGAGAATTCACTTATGTTTTATTCATCAATGAAATTGTTTCTTATTCCAAAAAAACTCAATCCTATTAGTGTTGGTGTTATTTTTTAATGTATTTTTACATAAGTATTATGTTTTACCATACATGTTTTCACAAATTTATATTTTTTATAATATTTTTAATTAAAATTGAGGCTTACGCCTCATATCGCCTCGAGACTTATGCCTCGCCTCGTCAAGAGGAAAAGCCTCGAGGCTGCCTTTAGCCTGTTACAATATTGTACATTATGATGGATCTAATAAAAAAAGTTATTTTTCCTAAACTATTGTCATGAATTTATGATGTTTGTACTTTTATTTCGTTTGCAATTTTATGAATGACCTCTATTGGGGATGTTGGTATGAGGGGATGTTGGTATGAACTACTACTAATTAGGCAAGTAATTCTGATATTAGAAACTTAGGCCCCTTGCTATCTTATTTTCTGTTTTAGATGGACTGAAGAAATGAATTGGTATCACAAATTCTTTGGAATCTTCTATGAAGTTGTTCTTTGGCTCTTTATGCCAGTTCATGCAAATTACTGTATTTCTCTAGTTTATGTTTAGTCTTATAGATGCATTTTCTTTGTAACATTCTTGCGTTGCTCACCAGATTTTATGAACAAAGGATGAGCCTTGTCACTTTGGGGTTGCTCTGCCCTATCTCACACTATAAATTAATAGAGCCTTTGCTTTGCTTTGCAGTTATCTAAGGTTTGAGGTGACCTTTTTTATTTTTATTTTTAATGATACTAAGATTATTTGAATACCTTGGCCTTGGGTTTATTTTTCTGTTAATTGATATTCGATATGTATGCAATTTTTCCATATGCCTATTGCATCTTCTTTCTATTTTGTATTCTTAAGGTCAGAATGCATAGGAGAATTAAATGTGGTTGCTTATATTCTGGTATGCTTTTTCTTCATAATTTGCTTTCTTATCTTATTATTATGATGCCTTTAGTTGTTCCATGTTTAAGAAGAATCAGTGTAGCTGTATTATATAGATTTGGTTCTGCTACCATTTGACGTTATTTTTTAAAATTAAAACTTCCAGATTGGATTCCTCTACTTGAGATATGTTGCAGATCCGAAGACTCTCTGGAATTGGTTTGAACCTTATGTTAAAGATGAAGAGGTATGTGATGCATATATGGGTTGACTTATTTTTCCTTATGAGGACTGTTGCTACAACACAACAGTCAGCATGCATGTGTTTGACTTAGAAATTCTTTAATGCGACTGTTAAGTTGTTTTCTGTCCTTTGTATCATCGTTTTGTTTTATTATATATATTTTGACATTTTAGTTTTTTCTATTTATTCCTATGAAGTTCAATTCTTAAAAATCGACTCAAAAAATTCTTTAAAAAATTAATTGATTATAGAATGGCTTACTAGCCCCGGAACTGTAGTGGGGCCAAGCTCCGATCCCGTTTATAAAACTAAAAGAAAATGTCTTAATAAAACTATATCATACGTATCCAATGTAAGTAATTAAAAAAAATATAATTATACGGGGCAGGGACAAAGATAATTATCATGATTTATTGTAAAATATAAATTCATATGATTGGTTTAAATCAATTAACATGCTTGATTTGAATTAACGATAACATTGAATTGCATTATTGGTGTAGGGAAGTTAAGGGCATTTTGGATACTTTATGATTCGTTAGTTTGTTCGTTTAAATCCCTATAAAGAGTAAGCTTATTTATTCATTAATATTTGATTCATCAATAAATTAGAGTTTTAGACTTCTTGGAGAATTGTTCTCTTTTGATCGCTAGCCACTCACTGACCTCGCACACTGGATTTCATCCTCCACCTCTTAAAGCATGTTCTTTCAGCTTGATTCATATACCCCTACTGAAAATGGTATTGTCCTTCTCCTTCGTATAAATCAAAGATGCTTCTCCTCCAAGGACATCTTCTCCCTCTCCGAAAGTTCTCCTCTTAAATTACTTTTTCTCCCACTTTGATGGTTGTTGGCGTTGGCCTCAACGCAACAACATCTTCTCCCTCATGGACGATTGGCTACCACTACACAACATCGTCCTTTGTGAAGTTCGTGGACAACAGAGTTTCGGCTTCACCTTCCTCCATCTCTAGTTCGAGTAGTAGGCGATGGGTTCCATTTTTTTGTCTTTCCCCCTTTCTTCAGGCACGAGCATTGGTCAAGGCTTCTAACCCTACCTCTACTCTGGCGCGCGTTGTAATGTCTCTACAAACTACTAAGTCGATGGTTCTTTTCTTTTCTCCCCCTGACGAGCTTCGACGTTATGTGGCAAATCATTGTTATGATTCAAGTGATGATGGGTGATCTATTTGGAGAAGAAATGAAGGGTTGGGTTAAAACTTAAGAGAACTGAAAAATTTGGTTTGGTTCTTGGCTCAGCTCAACTCGATCCGAATTAGAGTTAATTTTTCAAAAGAATTATATATAAGTAAAATGAATTTGATAAGAATCCGGACGATCAAGAACTCTATTACTAAGGAACCAAAATACAAGATAACCCAAGTTTTAATAGGTCTTGGAACTTCCTTTTCTCTCGAGAACCTCTCTCAAAGCCCGATACCAAAATGGCCAAAATACTTGATACCTCTCTCCTTCTCTGTACATCTATTTATAACCGAACTATTCTAACAAACTTTTAACTAATTACACATGTACCCTTATACTATTACTAATTTCTCTAAGGGCCAATCCTACAAAACCCTAACCTCATTTAGCCGCCTCTTACCTCTCCCATCCTTCTATTTCTCTCAAATATCACGATCTTTATCAAACTCTTTCTTGATTTTGGTTTCTTTTACTCGGTTTTGTTGATGAAATTAAAGATGAAGTTGAAATCAAAAGAGGTCATTGGTGATGGATTGCAAACTAGTGTGTTTCAGAGTTGCCTTCGTTGGCAATGGATAAAAGTGAAGTGAAATATTCCAACTTGATGGTGAAAGAGAGGTGGCATCACATTTATTTATAGCTTGGGGAAGAAAATAATGGGGAAGAAAATAAAAGAGTTAGTTGGTGGGAGAGTCAGACACCATTGGAAGATTGAAGCCAAACATCCTCATAAACAAGGCGAAGTCGAGATGGGGTAATCGCACATGATTTCATAAGGCCGGGAAGAACTGACACATAGACCACTCTTTCCAGGAAGGTAACCATTAATGTCGTTTTGGCGACGCCATGAAATAAGGCACTTGCATAAGAAACCATAGCTTGATTTCCCATTGCCGTTGGGTTTGTTGGCCTAACCCTATTCAAAATTATATGGGTTGGGTTGGTCTTATGCATTGGATGGGTTGGCAGATTGGCCAACCTAAAAGTTCGGGTTGATTCAAAAATTTTCCTAACCCAACTCAACCTGAACCATGTACATCCCTAGTTGTGTGTCATATGAGGAGTGTCGTCTTGCGAGAAGTGGCATGGGGAAGGTTTTGTTGTCCTTCAAACAAGGAGATGAAGTTGCTTGCATCGAGTGAGAAATAGACGTGAGGGCAGAGTCTTGGAGTGGTGAAAGCTATTGAGTATTTAGGTTTTCTTTTGTGTTTTTTCTAATTATTATTTATTCATTTAAGTTAAACTTAATTAAAACAGTTGGGCGTCTTTTAAAAATAAGAAGAAATAGAAATTGGGCCAACATAAACAAGCCCTTACCATTTTTTTCAAAAAAGCAATTCTGTATATGTTGTTTCTCAAAGTATCATTTTTGTTAAAAAAAAAACGCACTCATTTTGGCGTGTTTGGACAACTCCGTGTTTGACACCGATAGGTGGAAGCACTTAATATACAATAACATCTCTAGCAAAGTGGGCAATTGTAAGGACAAGTTTTTGGAGCGACATATGGTTGGGAAATCAGCCTCTCAAATGTGCCTACCCTATCTTATTCGATTTATCATTGAAGAAAGAGGCCAAAGTATGGGATATATGGGACGACAGAAATGCATCTTGGAATGTCCACTTGAGAAGAAATATGGACACTGGACCCCATTACCTTGACAAACATAATCAACTCATGGCTATGTAATCTAGGTAATGACACTTTCTCCACCAAATCTCTGCTGCACTCCATATCGTCCAGTAATCTTCCACAAACAGACTTGTTTATTGAGATTTGGAAGGGTTCACAAATCACAAGCAAAGAAAGTCAAATTCTTCACATGGGATCTTAGTCATGGTGTTTTGATACACAAGAAAGATTGCAACTTAAGTTACATGGCAACTCCTTGTCTCCTGGATGCTGCTACTTGTGTTACAGTGATAAGGAATCCCAAATCCATCTTTTCAGCCTATGCCCCATTGAAAATGGCATTTGGAATTATTTGCTTGAAATGTTTGAATGGCAGATAGCAGGTCCTGGGACCATCAAAGAGCTTGTTCTCTATTCTCTCACAGGACACCCATTTAAAAATGAAAATAAGATTTTGTGGAACCTTTCCAATCAAAAAAAAGATTTTGTGGAACCTTTTTCTATTTTCTTTTTGGTGGCGAATTTTGAAGGATCGAAACGACATCATGTTTTCGGACAATCCTAGAAAAGAGGGAAGTCTTATCGAATCCATCACTTTCCGAGCTATGACAAAGGCTCATTGTAGATCTCCTTGCAAGGATTATAATTTTGTTACTTGGAGAAGTTTTATGTAATTACCTGCATGATAAGTCTTTTTTTTTGTAACTTTTCATATATCAATAAAAGTTTTTGTTAAACTGTTTCCTGTCCTATTTCAAGGTGTATGTGCTTTATTAGAATTTATCTTTTGTTTTCATTGTTCTTACACTTTGTTGTCGTTTGTTATTATCGTCATTGATTTTGGAGCTCCAATATCCAGTGACTTGTTTCTTAGATTATCATTTGTGCTTTGCAGAAAGTTAGGAAGATTCCTAACAGACGTCTTGCATTTTTAATGGACTTAGTGCAATCCTAAACTTCAAATGGTGGAGAAAGAACTGACAGATTTTGTATGTTTCAGGAATTTTCACCGGGATTCAATGGTCGAATGGCTACAATGGGTGCTTATGTGTGCGATTTGCTCCTTGGACAGGTCAGGTTATGTACCAACACTTACACTTCTGCTATCAAATATTAAATTTTTTTTTTTATTATATATGTGTGTGTATATATATATATATGTTGAATTATGTTAAAACACCAATAAACCCAAAAGCTTAAGCTGATGATAGGTTGGGGTAAATTTAATTATATCATTCCGCACCCCCCTCACATGTGGGCTTTAAAATTTGAGAAACTTGGGGTTCCACCTCAAATTTAATTTTAATTGGGGATAAAATAACTTGGCAAAGGCTCAAACTCTCGAACTCAATTTTTCCTACTCTGATACCATATTAGATAATATGGGGTTCCACCTCAAAACCAATTGGCAATAAGGGGAGTAACTCATATTTCTTATAAATACTTGTTGGATTCTCCATTTTTCCAATGTGGGATCCTAACAATATATATCTTTTACATTTCTGTATTGTGTATTCATCAGAAGTGCTACATTGTCAGGGGGACTGATATTCTGAGATTCTCGATGTTACTCAATCATGGTTTGAAGATTAAGAATTATGTATAATACACTATTAATAGAGTCAAATACTTCCGCTAAGAGATGAGGAGGTGCAAAAAAGTTCAACCTCCTCCCTCTCCCCCCTTTAGGTTCTTAGGAAATTCTTTTTTCCATCAAAACATCTTATATTGTGAAGCCATGTTCTCCGTTTTAGAAGGTGCTTCTTAGCTTTTTTGAAGCCAAGGTTAAGTTGACTTTACAATGTGCATTTGGTGTCTTGTCCACTTCAGTGTTCTCTTCATTTTTTTTTGTTTTGTTTTGTTTGGTTAAAATACCATTTTGGCTCCTAAGCTTTGAGATTTGTTTTATTTTGGTCTTCTAATTTTAGTCTGGAACTTTGAGGTTTCTTCCATTTTAGTCACTAAACTTTCAAAAGTTTAATTTTAATCGTGGTACTTTCATAAAAACTTAAAATTGGTCCCTATTAAGATTAATAATTTCAATACAATCAAAATCAAATTGTGAACATATTTTTAAAATTTATAGAGGAAGATTATAATTATTTTTAAAGAAGAATAAACAAATTTTTTCCTAAGTACCGATTTTAAGCTTTTTTGAAAGTTTAAGGATTGAAATGACACAAACCTCAAAGTTTAGGGACTAAAATTGAACTTTTAATAGTTCATGGATTAAAATGTAACAAACCTCAAAATTCAAGGACAAAAATGGGAAAAATCTCAAAGTTGAGGCAACATAAAGGAACAAATCTCAAAATTGAGGGAACAAAGTGGTATTTTAATTTTTTCTGGATGGATACTTTGGATACAACCTGATCACCATTGAACCAAAGAATCAAGAGAAAACAACTTTCACTTGCCCATATGGGAACTTTGCATTTCGACGTATGCCCTTCAGACTATGTAATGCCCCTGCAACATTCCAAAGATGTGTGATGTCCATTTTATCCAACATGATAGAAAATATTATCATGGACTTTTTTATGGGCGACTTTACTGTTTTTAGCAATTCGTTCAAGGAGTGTTTACTAAACTTGGAGCAAGTACTAGGATGATGCAAAGAGACTGAGACACATCTGGTATTTAACTGGTAGAAATGCCACTTTATGGTTAGCAAAGGGATTGCCTTGGATATCATATTGAAGAAAGGTATGGAGGTGGACATGGCCAAGATTGAGGTTTATTGAAAAGCTAGAGCCACAACATAACATGAGGGGGATACGAAATTTTCTGGGCCATGCAAGATTTTATAGATGCTTTATTAAAAACTTCTAAAAAATCGCTAAACCAATGTGCAAATTGTTAGAAATAGTCGACCATTTGTTTTTTTAATCATAGTTGCCGTGAAGCGTTTGAAACCCTAAAAGAAGTGCTAGTATCTGCCCCTATCATGACATCTCCTAACTGGGAGGAGCTTTTCGAACTGAGGTGCGATGCTAGCGATTATGTGGTAGGGGTATCCTTGGGCAGAAGGGAGATAAATTGATCCACCCCTATCTATTACGCTAGCAAAACTCTCAACGGCGCACAGTTGAACTATACTACTACCGAAAAAGGGCTTCTAGCTGTCATCTATGCGTAGAGAAGTTTATGTCGTACTTAGTAGGATATTATTTTCACTGATCACGCGAAAATACGATATCTGATGAGTAAAGCAAATGCAAAGCCACGATTGATTCGATGGATCCTCCTATTATAGGAATTTGATGTTGGAATCAAAGATAAGAAAAGTTGTGAGAATGTCGTAGCTGATCATTTATCGCGGCTGGAGAACTTAACTGTTGATCACTCTATCATTGAGATTTCCAAAAGTTTCCTAGATGAACAACTCTTTATGGTTGCTACAATAGAGCAAACTCAGAACCCATGATTTGCGAACATGACAAATTATCTAGCTAGCCACATCTCCCCTATAGACATGTCAAGACAACAGTTGAAAAGGTTCCTATAACCTTATTTATACCGACAATGTGCGGATAGGGATGATTAGGCGATGCGTGGTTGAAAATGAAAGGAAGACAATATTAGAATCATGCCATGCATCCTCATATGGCGAGCATTTTGGGGGGACGCGCACAGCTGCGAAGATCTTCCAATCAGCCTACTATTGGCCCAGCATATTCAAGGACGCCCACCATTTCGTTGAGACTTGTGACTGATGCCAAAGAAAGGGGAATATAGGAAAGAGTGATGAAATGCCCCTGACATCAATTTTTGAAGTTGAACTATTTGATGTTAGGGGCATTTCATCCCTCTTTCCTATATTTCCCTTTCTTTGACATCGGTCACAAGTCTTAGCGAAATGGTGGACGTCCTTGAATATGCTGGACTTGATGTTACGGGCATTTCATCCTTCTTTCCTATATTTTCCTTTCTTTGACATCGATCACAAGTCTTAGCGAAATGGTGGGCGTCCTTGAATATGCTGGACCAATAGTTGTAGCCTAATTGGAAGATCTTTGCAGTTGTGTGCGTCCCCCAAAAATGCCCGCCATTTGAGGACGCATGGCATGATTCTAATATTGCCGTCATTTCATTTTCAGCCACGCATTGCCTAATCATCCTATCCGCACATTGTCGGTATAAATGAGGTTCATCCCAAAATTAAATTCTTGCTTCGTACAGGAACCATTTTAGCTGTTATCTTGACATGTCTGTATGGAGGATGTGGCTAGCTAGATAATTCTTCATGTTCGCGGGTTTTGAGTTTGTTTTATTGTAGCAACCAGAAAGAGTTGTTCATTTGGGAAGCTTTTGGAAAATTCAACGATTGAGTCATCAACAGTTAAGTTTTCCAGTTGCAATAAATGATCTACTACAACATTCTCACAACCTTTCTTATCTTTGATTTCAACGTCGAATTCCTTTAATAGGAGGATCCATCGGATCAATAGCGGATTTGCATTTGCTTTACTCATCAGATATCGTATTGTCGCGTGTTCAGTGAATATAATCACTTTGAATCGTACTAAGTATGACCTAAACTTCTCTAACACATAGATGACACTAGAAGCCCTTTTTCTGTAGTAGTATAGTTCAGTTGTGCGTCGTTTAGAGTTTTGCTGGCATAATAGATAGGGTGGATCAATTTATCTCCCTTATACCCAAGGATACCTCCTACCGCATAGCATAATCACTAGTCAATTTGTCTAGCTCACATCCAGATCAAACTTCTCTTCTCTCGATTGTACTTTGATATCATTGTTGCTAGTTCTCCCCTTTCTTTAACCACACTTTCTCTAGTTCTCCATCCATGCACTGCCAATGCTTTTTCCTCGCAATACAACATTCAAAGGTTAATAATACTTGACTTTTCTTCATGTTTTATGGTTAAAACTTTTTTTCTTTCCATAAGAGTGTTTTATGTTTTACACCCATGTTTTATGTTATTTTAAGTAAAACAAGTCCACGCTTTTTTGTGCTCCTTGAGAGAGCCCTTGTGACTTAGTGTGCCTTAGCCTATCTTAAAAGTGTGATTAGTGACTTCACTAAATTGGATTATTGGGGAGGTGAATGGAGACTAAGTTTTAGGTGGATATGATTTAAATCCTATGAACACCAAGAACACCTTTAATATCCTCTCTGTACACCACTAATGGAGAATAGAAGGAATAAACTGAAGTGGTTTGTGTTTTAGTGCTTTATCGTTTGTGTTTTAGTGCTTTATCGTTTGTGTTTTAATGCTTCATCGGTAGAACGCTGGTAAATTTTGATATCTACATCTGAGCGTGCATTTGGCCAACATAGCAGAATGATCATGAAGCTTTTATATTTTTTGTGCTTCCACTTTTAATTGGCTGTAATCGTTTTTTTTAGTACTTGACATTTGGTGGAGGATTCAAAGCCTTGACCTCTTGGTCATAAATACTATTTCATGCTGGTTGCGTTATATTCTTGTTGACTCAATTGGACGTAATTGTGGGTTGGTTTTTAAGTAATTGTATTGTTTTAGGGCAACTTGTGGAATGATCATTATGCTACATGTGTGAAGTTGAACATATTAACCACAATCTGTGGTGTTCTTTCTATTCTTTATGTATATATTATTATTACGTTTTAATTCTGGTTTTTGTAGTTAAAAATACCCACATTTTATTTACCCATTGCAGTACTACTTCGATACTCTTTTCCCTCGTATTCCAGTTCCTGTCTTGCGGCAAGTTGTAACGAGTCTTGAAAAATTGAAGCTTCCCAGTAAACATTCTGGTGTGACTGGAGAAACACATCGAATGGGGTCTGAAGACACTGCACGACGGCCACCTTCGGTAAAAGCTTCACTTTCAGTTTCCTTTGGACAACGAGCACCACATCGTGCCTCAACTAGGGACTCATCCCCAGTTCGTCGTACAATACAACCATCAATTAACGACAGAGATACCGGTTCTGATCGACGAAGATCTCCAAGTAATCGCCGAAGTCAAAGTCGGGAACAACCAGATAATAGGGAGTGTAGGGATAGAGAATTTGATAGGGAGAGGAGCAGGGATAGAGATTACGACAGGGACAGAGGCAGGGAAAGGGACAGAGATCGAGATCGTGATTGGGATAGAGGGAAGTATATAGATCGGGAGAGGGACCGAGATAGAGAAAGAGAGAAAGACAGGGATAGGGAGAGAGAGCGAGATAGAGAAAAAAGTCATGATTATGATCGAAGGACTCATTATGCTGATAGAGATGGTAGAAGGGACTATGAAAGAAGTAGCCTGGAGTGTGACACCAGGCATTATCAAAGGAGTCGTAGCCGAAGTAGGAGCAGGAGCAGAAACTTACAAACGGGGAAAGCCCAGGGCCACGAGCGAGAGCCAAGTCCTGTAAGAACGGCCAGAGAGAAAACATCTGTTATATCGAGCAACCTGGCAAAGCTTAAAGATATGTATGGCGATGTGAGCGAGCAGAAAGGAGATTCAAGCAAAGACCGATTTAATAGAAAGGATAGTAGTGGTGAAGAGGTGATTAGACTGGGTGGTTCCTGGAAATAGTAAGTGATGATGATGATGCTTTAATACAAGAAGTTCACTGTATTCAATAGCAATCAATACTTTATCATCTTTATTTAGAACAGATTTTAGTTTCTATTGGAAAAAAAGGAAGATAATTCGTGTATTTGTACCACTTGAGTTTATTGTATTCATCAGTTTAATGCGCAAAATGTAATACATGCAACCCATGTTGGCTTTGTATTAGATTAAATTAACTTAATTACTGCTTGGTTTAATGTTTGGATGGACAAGAGAAGTCAATAGAACTTCTATATCACTGTACTAATCACTTTTTTGAAAGCTTTTTCCTTCTGAAATCCTCTTTTGCATTGCTGTTTATATGTGTATACATATTAGGGGTGAAAGGAAAGTTAAAAAAGAACCGAATCGAACCGAACTGATCGGTTCGGTTTTTTAGAACAATATTGGACAAGTCGGTTTGCAATATAGAAAACCAAAAAAAAAATGGTTTGGTTTGGTTTTATATGTAAAAATCAATATAAAAATCGAAACGAATTGATGGTATATATAAATATCAAATTAAAAAAACCCTAATGAATCTTCAGCCGTTCTCCCTCGCAAAATCCTCTGTGCCTCGAAGCCTCCATAACTTTCTCTAAACTCCCTCTCTGCAACTTCCTCGTGCTGTCAGTTATCGCCGTCGTTTATTTCTTACTATCTCTGATCAGTTTCTTTGTTCTATTTGTTGCCTTTGCTTTTCGAGTTCTTTAATACGAGCGGATGGTTTCTGCGTTGTTTCTTTTGAATAGTTTCGTTGCAGTAATTGTATCGACTCTGCTTTTCTTCTCTTTTTTTTTATTTGTGTTTTGGATTGGCTGTTTGAGTTTTTGTATCATCAAAAAGGCAAAATCCCTTCAGTATTTTGACTTGTTTTTTCTTTGAATTTAATGGTTTGAAAATGAAGCCTTCACACCAATCGCCATCCATTCTAGAACGCCTTCTTTTGTTGTACTTTGACTAAAATGGTTATTTATTTTTATTTTTTTTCCTGTTTCAATGGTTTGTATGTTCAGAATCAAAACCCCACATGGGTTTTTGCGACTCTTTGTCATGTTGATTTTTTGTTGCATACAATGTTTTGACTTCAATTTTGTTACATGTTCATTCACTCTTAATGTAATAGAAGATTCTAGAGTTGTGTGTAAATTTGTTGGGTTAATTAACCAATTAAATTAGTCTTACTATTTGTTTAGACATATGAGATTCTCTGTTGTTGCAAATTGGGGTATGTGGCAAGTTTCGTAACTCGACCCATAACAATGTTGTTAATTATGAATTACACATCAAATTATATATAACTCATATGGTGAGTTTAATGAACTTGGGTTAGTTTTGGTGATTAGGGTTTCTCTCAAATGAAGAAGGAGATCCTTAGTGCTTTATATAGGATAGCACAATGTTGTTAATTATGAATTAGGTTAGTTTTGAAGTATAAAATGTGTCAATTAGGGCTTTAATTACATTGAGAGGTGAAAGCAAGAAGATGAAGAGATAGATGAGAACCAAAAGGGGTGAATCTATGCATTTCTCTTTTTGTTTTTAGTTTTTTTTAGCGTTTGTGCGTGCTTTTTAGCGTTGAAATGCCTATTCTTTAATGTAAATTTTTCTACAAGTTTTTTACTATATACATAAGAAAATGTTAATTGTTATTAATTAACATGAACATATAGTTTATAAAATATGACTAAAGTGAGCATTTATCCATTGGTATATGGAATGTGTTAACAACTACAATGTTTATAATTGAGTACCCGATTATTATACAAAAAACTTTTAATAAAATATTAGATTTATAACCTGACATAGATTTTACAATTTTATTATTAAATCATAGATGGAGTCTCAAGTTCAACCTTCTATAGATATTGATGTCGTTGCTGAAGTCGATTCTTACATAAGAGAAAATGAGGATACAATATCAGAGGAGGAAATAGAAGTATTGTAACACAAACAACAACAGTCCAATCTCCAAGGAACAATAAGAAGGCTAAGAGAACAACTAAAGCTTCAACTGCATGAGAACATTTTACCAAAATTGGTACGCAATCTAAACCTAGAGCACAATGTAAATATTGTCGCTCAACTTATGCATGTGATACTCTAAGAAATGAAACCACAAATTTGTTGAAACACATAAAAAATTGTAAGATGTATCTGGGAAGAGTGAATGAGGATAAACAAAAACTTTTAAGTTTTGTTCAACCAAAAGAGGATGGAGGGAGTTCATGTTTAACTACAACTACATTCTCTCAAGAAAAATGCAAGGTAATGCTTGTTATAATGATTGTGAAGGAAGAGTTGCCATTTAAATTTGTACAGTCTGAGGACTTCAAGAGTATAGTAATACCCTTCAACCAAAATTTGTTTTGCTTAGCCGTATGACTATTGCTAAGGAGATTTGGAATATGTATATGAGTGAACAGAAAATATTGAAGAGAGCATTGACAAAATCAAATCAAAGAGTGTGTTTAACAACTGATACATGGACATCAATTCAAAAATTGAATTATATGGTTGTTACTGAACATTTTATCGATGGTAATTGGAAATGTCAGAAGCGAACTTTAAACTTCTGTTTAATTTCTAATCATAGAGTTGATACAATTGGAAAATGTTTAGAGAGATGCATGTTAGAATGAGGGATTGAAAGAGTTCTAACAGTGACGGTAGATAATGCAAGCTCCAATGACGGTTCTATTTCATATTTAGCAAGAAAAGTAAAAATTGGAATGGAGATATTTTGGGCAGAAAATTTATGCATGTTAGATGTTTTGTACATATTCTAAATCTTGTAGTTAATGGTGGCTTAAAGGAGCTTCATGAATCTATTATAAGGATTAGAAATGCAGTAAAATACGTAAGATTTTCACTTTCTCAGTTGGACACCTTTAAAAAAATGTGGAGCAGATGAGAAGTTATATTCCAAGAAATCTGTTTCATTTAGATGTTCCAACAAGATGGAATTCTACATAAACCATGTTAAGTGTTGTTGAGGTGTTCCAAAAGGCATTTGAAAGACTAGAGCATGAGGATGAACATTATAGTATAGAACTTAGTGGAGGTTTGAACGACAATGACAAAGGAAGAAAAAAAGGATCTTCTGTGAGTGAAGATTGGGATAACGCCCATGTGTTTATAAAGTTTTTGAAGATCTTTCGAGATATGACATTGAGGGTTTTCGGTTCTTCATCTTTGGCAGAACATACATATTTTTTAGAAGTTTACTTGATTAAAAAACAACTTCAACTATATTTTGCATCCAATAACATTTTGTTGACTAATATGGCCAGAAGTATGAAGTCGAAGTATCTAAATTATTAGGGAAATAGTGGAAAAACAAACTTTCTCTTGTATGTTGCAAATGTGCTTGACCCTCGTTACAAGCTTAAGTTTGTATTATTTTCTCTTTCTAAGTATTTTAAGGAGGACGACTCTGCTATTGTTGAAGAAACTATATGTGAAGTTGAAAAAGTGCTTCGACGTATTTTTGAGAAGTATAAAAGTGTTTATATGGAAGATGAGGTGGGAAATATTATGTAACTGCCCAGTTTTCCATTCCGGTTCCCCAAGTATGATTCTCTTGAGTTTCGGTTGTTTCATTGGGCTGTTAGGGCAGTTCTAGCCTTCAGGGGTATTTTGGTCATTTTACCCCTAGGGTTAATTTGGTAATTTATCGGCTTTCAGGGTCGTTCTTGCTTTTGACTGAGACAGTGCTGTTTTGTGAATTACAGGACTTCCGGGTTAGTTTTGCCGTTTGGGGGTTGGAGGCAGTTTTGTTAAAAGAAGTTAAAAGAAAAAAAAGAAGAAAATTGGTTTGAGTTTTGCCCTCGCCAGGGCTCGAAGGCTGGTTGGTTCTGGGAGAGTTTGACACGTGGCATTGAGGCCTTCCCTGGATCTTCTTTTTACGATCGTCTTTTCTTATCTCCTCCTTCTTCCTCTTTGCCGAGACCCACAAGCCATAGCTGTCGAGAGCTCTTTCCCTCTTTTCTTCTCCATTTCTTGTCGTCGATCCATCTAGCCCTAGCACAGACCCCATCACTGCACAGCTCCTCGCCCACCTGAGCCTCGTCTAGCCTCAGCACCTGCACGGATCGCCCGCACGCCCTTGCACAGTCGATCGTACACATCCCGCGATTGCCAGCCCACTTACCCTATCGCCATTGACGTCTGCATCGCGATCGACCACGCCATCGCGTTCAGCGAGCCTCATACTAGTCGGGCACCGCAGCCGCACGACCATGCTAGCCCGCACGCTCACCGCAATCGCCCTGCTGCGTTCCATCGTTTGCGCAAGTTGCTGAGGTCAGCCGCTCCGCGTCACCTTTGCTGTGCCGCACGCACGCCCACAACCCCATGCCTCGCTCACAGCCGCACGCGTAACTTCGTAGTCCCTCGCCCGCACACGTTGCTCGGCCAGCGAGCACGCCCGCAGTCGCTCCAGCCGCAAGCCCTCGCTCACCCCTCGTCGTGTTGCTGCCCTCGGTTTTGGGTAATCCTTTATTCCGAGCCTTGTGTGTCTGGATGCCTGGTTCCGTTTAACTACTAGTTGTTAATTAATTATTTGTAATTTATGCCTAGGTTGATTATTCGTTGGTTTTGCAGCTCGATGAGCATTTACCTGTTGTTTGTCTATTTCCAGTTTTCAGGTAAAGATTTCTTGCCGGGGTTGTGTGGACCCTGCGATTCATACATTGATTGGATTCTTATTGCCTGTTTACTGTTTATGAGCATGTTAGTGGATATGATTGTATGCTGTTCTGTTTCCTGCTAGCATGTATTGTTTCCTGTTTCTACATGTTAGTACCATGCTAGGTTTGTTCTTTCCAGTATGCGTTGTGATTCCTGTTGATAAGCTTGTAGTGCCATGTTAGGCTGTATTTGTTGTTGAGCATGTATTGATTTGTCAGGAAACGAGTATGTGTATTCTTAGTTAGCTTCGGTTAAGTTGTCTTCATCCAGAGGCTGAGAGCGGACATAACGTACTTTGTCCCCACAGGTCGAGACCAGTAAGGATAGGTTCTCGTTCCCGGCAGCCGGGTGTGGTCTAGCTCACCACAACGGCATAAGCCTAGTCTGTAGCTTGCTAGAGTGGAATCCCTCCAATGGTGTAAGCCTGCCTTGGACGGTTCTTAGCTTCAGGCGTTTGGTGGTTCAGGCTGCTACAGCTGAGTGCCGCAGGTCTCGCACTACTATAGATTAGTGACACCGGTTCCGGGTCTTTAGGCATGCGTACCTAAACCGACGTAGTTTGTCTTAGACCCCTACATTTACGCAGTTTGCAGTAGCATGCGGTGTGCGCGCACACGCATTAAGCGTCGTAAGGAGAGCTCCCTCGGGCTAATGTCGTTAGTACACCACTTCCATTCCAGTTTAGAGCCAGACACCGGGTACTTTCCCAGATGTACCAGGATCAGCTAAGAGGGCTGATGAGGACCAGTTTTGAGAGCTGGTCACTTGGCCGAGGGTATGAGACTCTCGAGGATTATCTGTTTTGAGATCAGTTTTGAGAGCTGGTTATTTGGTCGAGGGTAAGAGACCCTCGAGTATAATAGATCGGGATCAGTTTGAGAGCTGATCATTAGGCCAAGAGTAGGAGACTCCTGAGGACTCTTGAGTTATGTTGAGATCACAAAGCACAGTTTCTGTGTTGGTAACTGTTTGCATGTATACTAGGATGCTAGATGATTTGATGTTTCGTACTGTACCCCAGTTGGGGATTCTTACTGAGTGCCTTTGTACTCACCCTTATTTTCTGTGGTTTTTCCACCAGGTAACTTGGGACAGCACCGGGACAGCTAGCGGAGGAGCTGAATGATCATGGGAGCTACCGGCGTCACTCTGTTATTTATTTATTTGTTTTAGCATGTAGTTTGTCACGGAGTCCGAAGGGGATTTTTGCATAAAGTTATTTATGTTATTTTGTGGGTGTTTTAATAATACTCTGACCAGGGATTGTTTTAAAGTTTTAAACAGGAACTTTGAATTGAATGCAAATTTTTGGGACTTAATGTATTTCGAATTGTTTTCACGGACTTATTTATCTTTAAATGCATGCATACTGAGTAAGAACCATGTTTAGGACTGTTTTACAGTCGGGTTTTTACATATTATGGTCGTGAATTCAAGAAGTAATGATTTGAACACTAAGAGGAATGATGAGGAGACTATGGATGTAACGTCAGATTTGACTGACTTTTTGGATACAGATGATAATGTTGAAAATCAATCTGAATTGGATAAATATCTTTCTGAGACATGTGAAAGAGGTACGGATGATGATTTCGACATTTTGGGTTGATGGAAACAAAACTCTAAAATATTTAAGGTTCTTTCTAAGATGGCTAAAGATATATTAGCAATTCCGCTTTCTACCGTAGCCTCTGAATCAGCTTTTAGTACTGGAGGTAGATTACTTGATTCTTCTCGTAGTTCGCTAGCTCAAAATACAGTTGAAATATTGATTTGCTTACAAAATTCGATTCGTTCTTCACCTATTGACAACATTGAAGAGATTATTAATGGGCCTATGGATGATACATCAATATTACTAGAATGTATTGAATTTTAATTTTTAGTGATTCAATTATTTCGTTTGTTGTTGATTAATACTATATTGTTATGTTTTTAATATTTTGAATTGTAGAAAATAAATCTCAAACCAATGGACTTCTTTGATGGTTGTGATGTGAGAGGAAGAATTGGAGATGGAACACAAATTGGTTAGTTAAAAAATGTTAGTTTTAAGTTTTTACTTATTTGTAACTTTTATGTTTTTTGTTGCTTATTGCTTATTTTGTAGAGCAAGATCTCAAATGGAATTCAACTTAAGATATTTTTTTAGTGGACAACGTTTTGTAATGTGAGATTATATTGGACAATATTTTGTAATTTGATTTCAAGTTCTTAACTTCAAGACACTTCATATACTTTTTTGTTGTTTTTTAATTGTTTTAAGTTCTTTTGTAATTCTTTTCTTTAGTGTTTATGGAACGTTGGTTTTGTTAGTCTAATTGAATTTAATGAAGGGTATGGACTTATTTGAATTGAGAATTTGTTGTGTTTATGGAATATTGAGGGTTTTTTTTTAACTCTTTTTGTTATGGTTTCTTCAATTTATGCATTGGTTGCGTTTGATTTTTAGTGAGTTTTGCAGATTTTTAAATTTCAAGTGAAATCGAGGAAAATGGAATTGTGTTGATTTTCATGTTAAATTCCTTGATTTATGGTAGAAAAAGTTGAATAGAGCTCTTGCTTTTGGTAGAATTGGACTGTTCATGGCCGTTGATTTTGATTTTGATTTTTTATTTTTTTGTGATTTTGTACAACACTTGAAGGTAATCTTCCATTGATATTTTCCTCCTGTCTGTTTTTAGTTTTTTGGGTAGTATTAGTTTTCTTGAAATTTTGGACGAAATTGTGGACTTAAGAAATATTTATGAGAAATGTTTTTTTGTATGAGATATTAAAAAAATCAGACATTGAATCGGATCCAAAATCGAACAAATCAAATTAAAAACCGATCCAATGGTTTCATGCTTTATTGGACATTGGATCGGATACAATTTTTTTAAAAACCGAACATATTAGATCGGTTGTCGATTTGGTACAAAATCGACAAAAACTGAATCGAGATCACCCATAATATATATATATATACATATATATATATACACACACACA
>JBBMKA010031487.1:0-24329 GCA_037833695.1 Sechiopsis laciniata
TTAAATGTGTATTTTAATTTCATGCATGCTGAGTAAGGACTAGGTTTAGGACCACTTTTCGGGTCGGGTCCTTACACCTTTATAAATAAGGAGTTCACAACCCACTCAAGATTAAGATCACATTGACATACGATCATCTTTAGTGAAGTAGTTAATACGATTCTATTACAGAATTACTAAATCGATCATAAAACTTCTAGTCCCGTCTTATGCAAAAAAAACTCCTTTTTGCATAGGCACCCTCATTCACATGTCTCCACATGAACAACTAGGATCAGGTTGTTTGCAACATTTGCAAAGCAGGCCGTACCAACAGTGTCACCGAGACTTAGACGTCCAACCTTAGTCCATGTACTGTAGACGTTTTAGGTTATTAACTTGGAACTAGATCCACTTGTATGTCATACATACTTGTCTAAGTGTACATCCAAATAACCATGGAAATATTGCTATTAATCCAATTAATGCGATAAAGATGAATGATGTTTGTATATTAAATGCGCAATTAATGAAAATAATAACCTTTATTAATAACTTAAATATAACATTAAATGTCTAACATTAAATGCTTGTTCTTTAATTACAAACTTCTAGGCCTTTAGGGTACAATCCCTAACAGACACAAGCGTTGGTTAGGTTATTCCTAACACTTGGAATGGTGAAAATATTTTTACCCAATCCTAACGTAGCGTACTGGACCCTCCTGCAGTTCCCTCTTCTGCACTTTCTGTAGGCTATATGTGTGGGTAGCTAATCGACGCATGTATACTAAATAAATGAATCATCATCGAAAACTCATATAATGCAGCATAGCAATAAACACAAGTAGACAGACCAAATTAGCCAATTTTATTACTACTACTAAATGTTCACAGCTATAACTACTCCTAAGAAAAATAATAAAAGTTGGAATTGGTGTGGTTGTAAAGTATGCAATCCCTTGTCATCGGCTCCCACGAACACCACCAGATGCTTTTCTTTGAGATTGGCGTTTGGCCAATCAACAAGCTCACCAAACCTTGGCTTCCCTCTTGCTATTTTTAGAAATGAATTACTTGGTCAGGAAGTTGAGGTGAGCTGGAACATCTTCATTAATGCAGGATCTCTTGATTTCTGTCGGGATTTCTTTGATTAACGCTCTCTTAATTGCTTGATTGATTCTCTGTTTGTTTCCTTGTTGGCGTGATTCTTCGAATGTGACTTCCTTGAAAATGTGTAATCCGTTGAGTGAGTCGTCGTTCGCATTGATTTGTCCTTCCCGTGTAAACGTTCTGCATATTTCGGTATTGCATAATATTTTAGTGCATTTTATTCAATATTTGTACTTAAATCGCAAAGCTACATTTGTGATGCTAAATTATGAATGAATGCAACTTCCATTGGTTTTTAATCATAATTTAATATTTTCGCCCTCTTATTTCCACTAATCCTCAGAATAATGCAAACTATAATAGCCTAAAATGTGCTCTATTTTAGAGTTATCAAACCCTCAAACTTAAATCATTGTTTTCCTCCTTTCGAGCTTAACCAAGCAGTTCTTAACGCATTTCATAATCTTAGCATAAAACTTCTTTCTCTTTTCAGCTTTCAAACTTTTCCAAAGATTCAGGTTTTGCCTTAAAATCCTCCCTACATGACTGACAGATCGTTCATCAGCATAATTATTTCTCATTACACAATCTATTGTATACAATCACTTCTACAACTAAGTTTGCCTAAAACATTGTGTCAAGGCTGCTAATTAGGTTCATCAATCCTTCGAGGCTTATGCTTGTCGCATTCCTATCAGGCTATACTCATGTCTGCAATCCATAGTTCTTAAAATGTCCTGTTTGAGCATAAAACGTCTAATTTAAGCAAAGGAAAGTTTTAACTTGAGCAAAAAATGGAAAATGGAGTAATAGAAATCCTATGGCTTATTCGTGCTTAATGCCTTAATTTTCCCAGAATGTTTTGATCTTTATTTTTCAATTTTTTTTTATATACATGCTGCTCTCGATCGCTCTTTCTTTTCAGCATTCACTCCCCAGGCTACCCTCACCTCCAAACTTAAAGGCTTCATTGTCCTGAATGAAGGTGAGACTTAATTCTCCCAAACTTAGCCATTTCTGTGATTGCAATACTCTATCTCAAGCTCTAAGACGGCTTGTGAATTTTGGTTCTTTCTGTCCTTCATGATAGGGACTATTCTAATGCTAGGTTTGGATCTAGGGGAATTTAAGAATTCTTCTAATTGAAAGAGAGTTTCCTACTAAAACGTAGATTGGTGATAATGATGCTAACTTAATCTTTCGAAGGGAAATTGCTGATTTTATAAAATTAATTATAAATGAAATAGAACAAATTGCATCCTAATAAATGAAATGCATGATCCTATAAAATTAAAATGGCGACTACGAATGCAATGCATGCAGAAGGAAAAATGCTTAAAGTAAATAAGAAAGCGAGACTTCCATTTAAGTGTTTGCATTGCCGCCTATATTGCCTTTGCCTTGCTCCAAATTGAGTATTTGTTTTGGAAATTTAGGCCATTTGGAGTACTCGTCTAGTGCTACCATGTTGAGCATAAAGAGCTCATCGCGCTCTTTTGCATAAGTTAAATATCTCTGTGTAATTGCATAGAGCTTATTTATCTTTTCTCCTAGCTCGACTACAGTAACTACTTCTCCCATGCTCTGTCCTCCCTTTGCATCGTCCTCGTTTGTTTGAGAATTCCATATAATCTTATCACGACGTTGCGGCCTAATGCCCTTATCAACACATAGTTGCATTATTGCGAACGGGAAGTACATGGAATCCTACATGTTTTCAGCATAGCGTTGTACTTGTGCTTCTATAATTTTTCCTAAGTTGATATACATTCCAAGCTTCATTGCAAATAACAGCATTGCTTGCTCCTTCCTGACTAGTTCCCGGTTGGTTAAGGGCATTATGGATGTTCTGATAAGTTTCGACCAATCCTGAAAGTCCTCTAAAACCATGGAAGCTTGGAATGATGTTGGATCGTTCCATGCTGCTTCTACTGCTCTAATCAATATCAGGCTTTCTTACATTTGCTTATCAGTGGGTGAGGTAACCAATTGCTGACAATATGTTTCAGGAACATTAAGTGATGTGAGTGCTTTGTTCCATGTGGTTGCCCAGCAGTCTATTAGTTGACCTTCTACTCTTGAGAACAGTGGCCTTTCCTCATTGAGATTCGCATAAAATTGCCTCACCCACTCAGTCTGTGTGTTCATCACTAGATTGAAATACACCTTCCATCCCAATTTCTCAATCTTCCTAATTGTTTCTTCTGAGATTCTTTTCAGTCCTACTTCGTGCTTAAATCTTTTTTTTTTCTAGTGCAATGAATTTTTCCTCTGAGTTGATGGATGCAAAGGTTGCACCTTCTCGCATGATGGGTTGCGATTCCGGTGCTAATATATTGTACAATAATTAATTCAAAGTCAACTTATGCTAAGTGTAACTCGGAATCACTTATGCACAAGTATACGCGATCGAGAATTGCAACAAGTAATAAGTATATAAATTTATCGATCCCACAGAGATTGAGGTCTAGAGCTAACACTATTAAGATAGATTTGTGCGGAAAAGTAAAGCATGCATGTATGAGTTGTTGTGGTTTGGTTGAATTTGGATATGTAAATAGTTGCTATAAATAAATATGATGCAATGAGTAATGCTAACTAACAATCCTAGAAGATGCTAAGTGCGCGAACTAGCCAAAGAGAGTCTCGCTTCCCTAACAAATAAGTACTTTCACACTTAATGATCTATGGCAGGACCAGCTTCCACTGTAAACTTCATACTTAGCAACAGGGCAACGCAAGCATTTAGTAAGGTTATTCCTAACACTTTAAGAGGTGAACAAACGTTCACACAACCTAATGTAGCATACTGGGTCAACATGCGGTTCCTTCTTCAGAACTCACCACAAGGTACATGCGTGGGTAGCTAATCATGCAGTAGTGTAAAACTCAATGACCTACGCTCCTAGCATATTTCTATTCATGAATGGTAAACCTATAGCGCAACCATAGAGATAAACATCAAATAGAAGTTAAACCAGATGATTTTATTGAAACTATGAAATGTTCAAAACTACAAGCTACTCCTAATACAAGCTACTATGAAATGTGCAGTCCCCTTGTAATCGGCTCCTACGACACCACCATTTACTTTTCTCTCCGATAGACTTCATGGCCAACCGACCAGCTCACCTTTCTTGGCTCCCAGCCTTGGTATTTATAGAGTTGATTTACTTGGCCGATAAGTCGAGGTGAGTTAAGAAATCTTCAATAATGCAGGATCCCCTAATTGCCACTGAAATTTATTTGATTGACATCACCTTGATTACTGATTGACTCTTGATTATTTCCTTGTTAGCGTATCTTTTTCGAACGTGTTTTGATTTTGAATTTGCGCCTTTTTGCGCTGCTGGTCATCATTCGCGCCGATTATCCTTTCCGCGGTGTAGCTTAATATGTCCTGCCATTTAGCATTGATTAGGCACAGTTTACTCAAGATTTATGCTAAAAACACGAAATTGTGCTTCCGATGCTACTTTATGAATGCATGTTGATTTTCATCATAGTTCTTCTATTAGCGCTTGCTTTTCCCATTTAATTCTAGAATAATGAAAACTAAGACAACCTAAAATATGCTTTATTTGAGAGCTATCATCGCACAACTCTGATTTTGGTGCAAGGCTTACTCTGCAGAACTTCTGGCAACACCCTGGTTCTCATGGATTGAACTCTAGTATTGCAAAACCTAGGGTGCTGATGTTCTTTAACATTTAAAACTTCAGCCTCTTTAGAGGAATTCTCATCTTCATCCTCGCATGGCTCACCTTCTTCCAAATCCTCTTCTATGGATTCTTCGCTGTCTTCTTTGGGTTCCATTTTGATAATCTTTTCCTTAATGGTCTTGCTACAGACTTTGCGATTGGAAGTTATGGTAAGAATGAAAACTTGAGATTTCTTACGACGAATGCTCAAACCGTGGTGATTGACACTTCCTTATACATGTTTTATATAAATTTTTCAAAAGATTTCGAAAATCCATGTGTAAGGTCTGAGATAATCACAAAAGGAAATTTTAAATTTACTGCAGAGATTTCTTTAGAATCGTACCAAATCCTTTCTAAAACTACACAATAAAAAACTTAAGGAAATAACCTAAAAGGAAAATTGCATAAATGGAAAAACTTTCTATTCTAAAAATTACTGTAAAATTTTGTACAAAGTTAGAAATACCGGATTTCGCATTCCAGAAATGATGCTGAGCAGAACCTAGGCAAAACCTTATACTAATTTCGTCCGGTATGATCTGTCCTTGCTTAGGCCATTTATATATCTTTGGAGCGTAGCCATCTTTGATAGCTTTCTCGTGTCTTTCTCCGTCGTGCGCCTTAATGCATGTACTTTTTACCACTCTCAGTGTTGATAGGGTGCAAAGCATCGAATTGAAGCTCAATTGAATTGCCCATGTGTCGTTTCCTCGACTGATCAATTCTTCCTATGTATGCGGTGCTGATAGCGTAAAAACTACGGGTACTATTGCGAGTAGCCCATGGTTCAGCGCACTAACATTGTTTTCCTGTGGATTAGTTAACTCTACATCTCTGATAGCTCTCAAATATAGCATTATTTAGGCTAATATCTTAATATTTGAATAAACTTTAGAGTTAGAATAGCATTAAGATGGGAAATTCATATAAATAAGATGCATGCATGATTTAGAAGCTTAAATATAAAAGGCTAAGGAAAGTAGCGCATTTTAGAGTAAAATGTGAATGCTGAATGCTTTTTATAAGTAAATGCCAAAGATATCATGCTGCACTAATTTATTGCTATATCTACAGGAATTGGAAACATGGTTAGTATCGCATCCAAAGGAGAAACGAAAGGTCAAAATACGCATCAGGACGCTATGGAGGTTGTAGACTGCAGGATCTTCCAAACAATATTTGCGAAGGACAAATACCCGCTGTAGAAAAGAATTAATGCGAAGCGATGCAAAAATTAGAGCAATATAGATCTAGAAATATTGATGCAAAAACTGCAGATCAGATGCAAAAGCCTCAATAAAGAAAGAATCTGATGACGATGCCAACTATCAGATTGCAAAATAGACAAACTGCAACAATCATGAGATTCATGCCTTAATCAGCAAAGATGTGATTGACAAAATCAGAGGAAATCTGCCGCAAGAATCAGGGGATAAGCTGCCAAAGATAAATTGCAATAAAAGACAATAAAAGATATTTTCAAATCCAATCCTTGCCTTCCAAGTCGATTTCTTAGTCCCTAAGCATCTCAAGCCTATAAAAAGGAGAAGAACCAAGAGAGAAAGTGTGTTTATTTTCTGAGTTCTTCTCCCACGCTTGGGCGTAGGATTTCGTAGCAAAGTTCTTGTTCCTATTGACACGGAGTCCTGTTCTTCAAGCAGTCGCCACCATTTACCGCTTCCAGTTTATCTTTTCTTTGTTTATTTTATTCTTTATTTATTTTCAGCACCATTGTTTCCCTTTCGAACAGTTCTTGAATTTGAATTAATTCACTTTTCTTTTGCAATGACTTTCGCTTTATTCTTATTTATTCTTTTCCTTATTTTCATGTCTAGTTAAGCATCTTAGGCAAAGGTTAAGGGTACGAGTTGTAGAGGCATGAACAAGGGAGTTTTTAATTGAAGCATGTTGAATTAGGATCGTAATTAAATAGTAAATGTCGACCGATCATCCACATGCACTAATAGGTTATAAATCGAAAGAGGAAATAATTTAAGGCTAGTTTGCATGTTCATTAGGTTAGTATTAAGTCTTTCGTACTTTAAATTAGAGTTTGGAGATAAATGTGTAACTACTGCATACGCTGTGCCGATTAATAATTACATTGAGTCGCAATGGAAGTTGGGCTTAATGCGAACGGATGTTTGTTAGGCGAAGTATGGCAATTACTACTTACCGCATTTTATCCTAGGAATTGCTAGATGCATCCGATAACTTTAACCCGAGCCTTACTTAGTTCATTTCGCATTTTAGTTTTATTTTCGCATTTAGATACAAAACAAAACCAAAATCCCAACACCATTCTTTTTACTTTCTTGCATGACTCTTATATTAATAAACTTATTATAAACATCAATCCCTGCAGAGAACAATAAAATATAAATGATTATCACTCGCTGCACTTTCGACTGCGTATACTTATGTGAATGTGATTCCAAAGCATGAGGCTTTATCAATAAAGTCTTATACTTAGAATTTATCATTAGTTTATTTATACCGCACCGAAAAATAATATCAATCTCCCCTGTTGGTTTGATGCGGGATCCTGATAATTGGCTTTACAGGTTCATTACTCACCATGCTAACTGTTTGAGAATGTTCATCATCGCTTTGGCCTTCATCACTCCGAACAACATTGAAACCTTCTTCGCTTTCTCCCACAACGCATTCTATGATATCAACCTCTAGAGTGGCCAGGGTAGCGAACCTCGCCGAAGCTTCCTCCTACTGCTGAAAATGTCTCATTTGTTCTCTGCTATTTCTGCTGCACGCTGCAATGCCTTGGCCTCTTTTCGTCGTTCAATCATGGCTAGCCAAAAATCTTCCCAGGAGAGTTCAGTCTCACTGAAAAATTCCACTGGTGATGCCCCATTAAGTACATCAGCCCTTAGATATGTCTCTTGTGCTTTTACATTGCTGGCAGCACTTTTGTCTGTGATTCTATTCATAAATTGTTTGTGCTCTTGATTAGGTTGTTGAGGTTCTGGTATAATACCATTGTCCCTCATCCATTGCTTTTGTCTTATCTACTCTTCCTCTTCTATGGTAATGTTGTATTATGAAAACGATAATCAATAATCGTAAAATGAAGAGAAAGAAAATGCGAGAAAAGAACAAACACAGAAATTTACGTGGTTCACTAACATAGTGTTAGCTAGTCCACAAGCAGAGAGGGGGCAATGTTTTATTAAGGAGAACGAATTACAGAGTTACAGAATGGACATCATAATACGGCTAGGGTTTAATTTGAGTTTATATATGCACTCTCATTAAACCCTACTACTGAATGCATAGGCATTAAACAGAATGTTGATGCTTAAACACATGCCAAAAGCATTGCAGTAATGCGAGATGCATTTGTGCGCGGGATGTGCTAAGCAAAAGTAGATGCATTCACGCATGTGAATGCGTAATTCGTTTTCGTAACGAGGGCATTGGTGCGTTCAAGGCATATCTCAACAAATCTCTACCTTGACTTGAAGTCTCCTTCAGATTCAACAGATTGTACCAGCAGTATACCAGATGTATGCCAAATGCATACCAGACTCAGATGTATTCTAGATTCAGATTATACCAGACGTACAACAAACTTAGATGCTTCTCTCTTCCCCATACTGACCTCTAGGGACCTCAGCAACTATAAACGTTTAGCAAGTCCAAGAAATGCTGGAACTTGCCATGCAACACTGTCTTGGTGAACATATCAGCCGGATTATCAGCAGTGCACACTTTCAGAACCTTTATCCTTTTCTCTTTTCATAAAAAATGATATCGCACATCTATGTGCTTAGTTCTCATGATGAACCTGATCCTTCGCAAGGAATATAGCACTCAAACTATTACAGTACACTACTGCGTGATCATGATACAGACCAAGATTACCAACTAGTCCTTTTAACAATATTCCTTCTTTAGCAGCTTCTGTCAATGCCATATACTCTGCCTCAGTTGTAGACAAAGTCACTGTAGGCTGCAAAGTAGCCTTCCAACTCAGAACAGAACCACCCAAATTGAAAACATAACCAGTCATTGATCTTCTACTATCAACATCCCCAGCATAGTCAGAGTTAGAATAACCAGTCACTAAGCATTGCATCACATTCCCATAAACAAGACCAACATCAAATGTACCTCTAAGGTAACGAAAAATCCTCTTCATAGCCAATCGATGTTCTTTTTCGAATTGGACCATATACCGACTGACAACACTAACAACATGGGCAAGGTCAGGTCTAGTGCAAACCATAACATTCATTAAGCTACCAACTGCACTAAGGAATGCGGTACATGTATTCCTTCTTAACTTCAGATTGTGGTGCAAATTCTGAGGATAATTGAATATTAATGGTAATAATCTACATTTGGTAGGCCGCATTCAATGAGGGTAATAACGTCCTTCACCAGCCCATTACGAGTTTGAGCACGACTTAAAAAATCACATTTCGTCGATTTCGTTACGCTTTTATTATTTTCTTTAAATTTCTCTGTGAAACCCCAACATTCGAGCAAACAATTTCTCTTTGCAAACGAATTTCTGCGAGCTAAAAATTGTAGGAACTAATTCGATGGCATCAAGCAACAATCTCGCTAAAGTTCAAGTTATGAAAACCACCATGGGGCAAGTCGTACCTAAGAAACTTGCAGCGCAAGGAACCTCGTAAGTTCAAACGGCTATAGAGCTCATTATTGTGGAAATTATCGAAGGTCAAGAAATTTGTACAACGGTTGATAAAAAAAATAGAAGGGTCTACCTCGGCTATTGAAGGTTCGTCAGCAAGGGACCAGGACATGCAACCGCAAGGAAACACTGAAACCATAAGGGTAGAGGTGATGGCTATCACGGACATATCCAGAGATAAAGACGCTAGAAATGAAAGCGATAAGGCAATGAGAGTTGTTGAACTGGCCAAAAAGATAGAAGAAGATGAAGAAAGATTTAGAAGGGCCATGGTAAAAAAGGACGCTGAGTTCACTCGGAGTCTGGCTGAAAAAGATGCAGCCACCAACAAGCATGCTGCATCTGGTGACACAAAAAAGCCAAGAAAGGTCGTGATGATAAAAAGACCTTCAGCAAGAAGAACAGAAGGAAGGAAGTAATTGGTACACGCATCAAGGAAGAAGCAGAAGAGCTCCCTCCAATATAAGGAAGCCAGTGAGTCAAGGGCAAAAGCATTGTTGAGTTCTCAGAAGGAGAAACTTGAACACCACAAGCAAAAAACACGGCGATTGAGTGAAACCACCATTGCCAAGTAGGGAGAGATGGCCAAACCCGCAAGGAAAGATTTTTTGCAACAGCAGGGATTTTCCAATATTACATTGAGCCAAGAAATCTAAGACACCATCATGCAGAGAGGATGGGACAACTTCTGTAGACCAAGCACAAATACTAATCCGAGTTGGGTGTAAGAATTCAATAACAACAGGGTTGGGGATGCCCAATGCTACATAAAAGTAGCAGAGAAAAAGATTTGCTGGAATGCTGAAGCCTAGAATGACCTATTTGGATTCCAAGGATATGAGGAGGCTCAGTATGATCGACTAATCAGAGCTGCAACAACCAAGGATGTGAAAGCCTGTCTTCAATTGATAGCCATGTCAAACACGTAGTAGGTAAAGAATAAACCGTTTAATTGTTTCGACTTTAATTAGAAGGGACACCATTGGATTAACTTTGTTAAGACTAGCATCATGCCAACAACGCATGAGACAACCTTGTCTCAAACGTGGATATTGCTAATCTAAGCTATCTGTGAAGGGTTGACAATTGACATTGGGCCCATCATCGGGGATGAAATTAGCGTCAGATGGAAAACACGCATAAGAAGGTACTTTTCTCGCACTCCATCACAACGGTGTGCCACAATCAAGGGCTACAATGTGAGATGAATGATTACACACTAAAGGTTAAAGCAGGCTTCCAAATGGCCTTTAGAAAAGCGCATGATCAAAGAGCCAACAATCATGGACATGGAAAAATGGCTCAAAACAACGAGGACTAGGGTGAAGGCGATTCAGCAAGCAGCCCCAAAATTGCAAAGAGGATCACCTTCAGTGGTCAATCCAATCACAAGAAATCCAGCTCCACCAACAAGATTGATTAGGGAAGATGAGCTTGAAATTAAGATTGTTTCTCCGCTGAAGAAAATGAGGAAAGGGAAGATGGAAGCAGCTAATCAAGGAGCAGCGAAAATATGTTCTGACCCAATCATCCACACAAAACGGGGAGAACCAGCAGGCGGAATCAGCTGAGCAACCTATGCTAAGTAGCAGCAGCCACCTTCAGTAGCAGCAGAACAACCACGAAAACCAGTCAAGCGAATGCAAGACCTCAGCAGCAGATATTATAAGAAGAGAGGCAGAGAATCACGCCGCCACCACCAGAAAAGAGACAGCCAACTCCATCGCCAGCTAATGATGTGAGCACGCCTACATAGAGCACATCTGAAGTAATTTGACCTGCTACAGTACGAAAACTGATAAGTCTTGTAAGTGTGACCAAGAAAAGGAACGAGGAGTTTCAAAGTCAAGTGTTGCATTTCATGCGACAGACGCGCATCACCTGGGTATATATGTAAAAGAGGGATCGGGACATCAAAGTTGAACTCCATCAAAGGAACCCGCAGCTCTGGCTCCCGCCTTTCCCAACAAAAGTACTTCAAGAATGGATACCACCCTCCAAGTCAGAAGAACAAAATCCTCCTGATGAAGGCGTTGACTCCGCAAATTAAAGGAAGTATCTGTCTACATTCTTGGTAACACGCATTAATTTTTGATATCTAAACCGCATGACTTCATATTTCTTTGTCAATTTTTAAGCATGCATCAGTAATTTCATTGTTCGCATATTTTATTAATTAAGAGCTGCAGAATCCACTAGTCACTATTTTGCAAACTAAGAAGAACTTAGGTAGCTTAGTGGTACAAGGAGGACGAGTTTACTAGAACAGTGAAGTATTAGCAATAGTGGATGCTATAAGTAGGAAGAGAGAATGAATGTCTTGAGGGATAATTCTGAAAGCCCAAGGCAAGGAAGTCAAGTTTAAAATTCAATTAAGTTTGGGTGATCTAAGCCTCACCTTCATTGAGGATAATAAAGCCTTTAAGTTTAGGGGTGAGGGAAGCCCGATGAGTGAATGCTGAAAAGAAAGAGTGATCGAGAGCAACATTGAAAAAAAAATTGGAAAATAAAGATAAAAACATTGAGGCCAAAGATGTAAACATTAAAAGCGCGTATAAGCCATAGGATTACCATTATTCCACTGCCTATCATTAGCGCAAGCTAAACCTTACTTTGCTTAAGTGGCATGCTTTATGCTCAATCAGAAACATCTTAAGAACTATGGATTGTGAACATGAGTACAACCTGAGCAGAAACGCATTAAGCGTAATCCTCAAGGGGTCAATGGGACCTAACCAGCAGCTTTGACTAGCTATTTTAGGCAAACTTAGGAGAATCAAGAAGTTGATTGAGTTTCTTTGTAGTCGTAGGCATTAACTCTTATGATGTCCAATCTGTCGGTCGAAAATGGAGGAAGCTAGAGATAATAAAAGAAGTAGACTAGTTTACATCGGGGCCTTGGGTACCAATGAATTATCTCATGTTCTAATTAGAAGAAGAATCAGAACTAGTTGATTGCAGAGCGACTAAATGTTAAAGTGAGAATCTAGTATCTTTTTTATTTAAGCACTCCCTATAATTGTTTTATATTGCTCGGGGCGAGTAATATTCAAGTTTGGGGGTTTGATAGTGCTAAATAATAGCACTATTTAAGCCTTTTAACCCTTGCATTTTACTCGAAAAAGTAAGGAAGTGAACACATAAAAAGGGAATTAACTCGAACATTCACATTTATCTATACATGCTAGCAGGAGGCACACGTATAATAGAAGCTAAGTATAACACAGTTTCTAAGATGAAAATTGTGCGTGTAAATGCAGAAATCATATTATTATTTCTAAACTCGCTGACGTGTTTAAATTCGCAGGAAATACTGAGGATGCTTATGAAGGCTGAAGCGAACACGTTAAGGAAACAGAAAAGGAAAGGCTGGATGACAATCAAATTACAAAATCAATGGAACCAAGAAAGAAAGAATCATCAAATGAATGTTCTAGACAAAAGATCTGCACAAGGATTGAACGTGGTCAACAAGAAACCTCATACTCTATAAATTATGGAAAAATCGAAGAAGAAAGTGTGCTGGTTTGGAGAGGATACTACTGTTGATGGGCGTTCTAGACGCCAAGGTCTCTTAGAAGATCTCAGCAGATTCTATTCATCTGTAGTCCTGGAAGAACTCAGTATCACACTGTGTTTGTTAAATGAAGACTTCGTTGGATACAATGTGGGTGATTCTATCAACTCCATAGATAGTTTAGTTTATCATTTAATATATTGTAGTTACATTTCATATATCATACTCTGTTTTATCGCATATCATAGGAATAGTTTGTAACGCTTTCTTGAAGTTAATTCTATGAGTTCTTTGTTTCAGATTTGATCTCCTGTAGCAAGTTACACTTAGCTTTAATATTAAGAAGCAACCTTGGGAGAACCATGTAGTATTATCATTTAATTAAAATGTCAAGTAAAGAGGAAACAGTAGTAAGAACGACAGTTGAATTTATTTATTGCAGGTCGATTGACTGTCCACTCACTAGTGCTTAGCATTTGCCTTTGGAAAGGGAATGTTAAGGACTTAACCTCACCGTAATCACTAGGCAATACTTAGTCTTAAGTACTTTAGAGGGGAGTTAGGGATAACCATCTCACTAGTTGCATATGCAATGCTTGCGCTTAAAAGTAAATCTACGGGCAATGTACAGTCAGGTTACAGTCAAGTACTCCGAGAGTGGGCTTGAGGTTGAAGTTTTGTATGTGCTAATTTTCTCATGATAACTTAACTTGCTTTAAATTGAATTGTAATGCGAACGTTTCTTTAGTAGTTAATTAATTAAAATTAGGAATTTCAAGTTAACTTAAGGTAACGAGTAAAATATGAATGCGGGTGAAAGATTTTATAATGTTATTTATTCATTAAGCATGTGTCGACTAGCTACCCACGCATGCTAGCCTCCAGCTTACTCGAAAGAGGAACCTGGTAGAAGACCCAGCAAGTTACATTTAGTCTGGTGCAAAGTCTTTTGCATCATTAATTGGGATTAAGGTTAATCCCGTTAGCACGTATGAAGCCCTAAGCTTATTTGTGTTGAATTACAGCGGAAGCTGGATGTTGCACCATCAAATGTAGAAGTATTTGTTTGTAAGGGAAGTATGATTTCGGTCTCACCAAGCAATGCATGCATGTTTGTCTTTAACCTAGTTGGTTTAAAACATTAGCATTACCATAGATTTATTTATTTATTGAGTACAACGCAACACCCTTTTAAATCCATTCTTGTTCCTTACATTCAACCTTTGACTTATATCGATGTGCTACAAATTCTCTATGGGATCGATAAAATTATATACTTATTACTTGTTGCATTCTGGCCGCGTATACTTGCGGGTAAGCGATTCCAAGGCATACTTAACGATAAGTTTAACTCCGAATTAATTACTGTACGAATATGGCTAGGGTTTAACGATAAGTTAGTTAGCTAGTCACAAGGCAGAGAGGGGGCAATATTTTATTAAGGAGAATGAATTAAAAAGTTACATAATGAACATCATAATATGGCTAGGGTTTAATTTGAGTTTATATATGCACTCTCATTAAACCTTATTACATAATGCGTAAGCATTAAACAGAATGTTGATGCATAAACACATGCGGAACGCATTGCAGCACTGCGCTAGGTTCACGACTCTGTCTTCTGGACATTGCCCATGGTTGTACATTTGGACCCCTACGTTCATGACTCCTAGCCTCCTATGTATGGCTCATGTTGCTGCAATCTCCAGGTAGACTGTATTGATGCTGAAAAAAACTACTATGATCTCTCCTAAACTGCGGCTGTTGTTCCCAGTTAAGATACGCTGAATAAAATTTTACTGTGCTAGTCTCCTCTACATAGCCTTGTTGCTGATAAAAACATGTTTGCTGCAGATTATTGTTGTTGCTCCATTGCTTATTCGCAAAGTGATGAAACGCCATTTTTAATGCTCGTGTTTATGGTAATGTGATTAGGACTTCTTTCCTTGTTGGTTGTATTTCCTTCAGTTCCTCTGAAATACAAGTATTCAACCTTTAAATAGCTAAAAAATACTCTCACCTTAGTAATACTAATTCTAATTAATCAATCCCCGAGAATAGTGACAAAAACTTGACTGGTCATTCTGGGTGCTAATATAAATGTACAGTAAGTTGAGGTGAGCTAGAAAATGTGCTCTATTTGAGAGCTATCATCCAGCTTAGAGACAATGCCATTGAAAACACTCAAATGACGTGATAATATCGTTCCTTCCTCCATTTATAGCATGTACAATTGTTCATTTAGGTATAACTTATTTGAAATGCTCTTTGCTTAATACACCACTTCAAGCTTCTCCCTAAGTTCTTTGGTTGTTGATATTCCATGCACATTATTAAGAATATTCTTAGCCAAATTTAATCTGATTACACTTGCACCTCTCAAATCCTTTTCCACCAATTCGGCATCACTCATGATGGACTTCGTAGAACCCTACTTTGCTAGAACTACCATTGAACACTATGGAACCACCATCACCGCTTGATTTTTCAGAAGCACTACCACTTGGTCTTTCCTTCAAAACCTTGTGTAATCCAGATTGTATCGACACACATCTTTGACTTGCACTTTCCACAAGCCAAGATTTATTCTCCATCAAATTATCTACTTCAATGTCTTCACTAAACTCATAAAGCTTGACATCTCTGCTTTAATCCTAACAAATCTGCAAAAGTAACAACACTAAAACTATGAACCTAAGCTCTGATACCACTTATTGAAAAAAAAATCCTTCCTTAACTACCGTGGGAATAAGCAAAAATATAAATGAGAAATTAACGATTATAACAACATAGAAACACACAAGAATTTATGTTGAAAACTTCTAAATCAGAGAAAAAATAATGAACAGAAAAAACTTCCATTATGTGACAAAATTACTACAATCACACACAATTATCTCTCCTAATAATACATAAACACTCTTTTCAAAACTTATACTATTTACTCCCTTATAAGAGAATACAAAAGGAATTTAACTAGAGTTAGTACACCAAACTTAAACTGATTCTGAGTGTGATGCTCTGAAATCAAAGTCACATGCTACTTTTATAGTGTTTGGAGCACACCACTTCCTTTTAAGTTTCTGATTCTTTGGACCTTTTCAATTCATTGAACCTTTCTGATTCCTTGCATCTTTTATAATGTTGGACAATCTTCTCCTAATATTTTCCAAAAACTCAGCAAAGCGCTCAAGTGTCATTCTCAATGCTTTCTTTCCATGGTCAGCATCATATAGGTCCCTCTTCTAATTTGGATGCTCTATGATGCTGACCATGGCTAAATGGACTATGCTGGTCTAGCTGAGGTGTAGTGGCTGAGGATGAAAAAGTTAGCTCTAACATTGGTTGTTGGCTTGACGTGCCACTACACCTCAGCCAGACCAGCATAGTCCATTTAGCCATGGGAAGATATGATAGTTATCTCAATTTAAAGAAAATCATTATTAAGAGCGTAAGTCAATTTTAAATTCCAATAATATAGATTCATAATAGACATCATGAATACGTTAAGTCATGATTGGTGAAAATCAATTTAAATGCAGAAATCTGGACTACCCAAAATAAACAAACTTTTGATCCAATTCAATTTTGAGAAATACTATCCCAAAACTCAATTTAATTTCAACATTAAATTTTAGATAATGAAGTGACGATTTATGACTAACCAAAATTTCTCAAACAACACATTTATTGTTGGATGTCTATCATTGCTTTTTTAAACCTATCAAGACCCAATTGAAATTTGTTTGCACGATAACCTTCATGATATGACCGAGGCTCTCGACCACTTCTTGTTGTACCGACTATTCTTCCTTGCATGATACGTTTAACTCGTCGATTATTTTTATCACTTGGTATGTTAACTTGTTTCGTAGATTGGTTGTTAAATTTTGTGCTCTAAAGGCTTGATAGTTTATAATTCAATAACATTTATTATTTCAGTTGTTAATTAATAAACAGTTATTTTTTTATTCAAATTGTTATTAGAGATGTCCATAGGGTGGGGCCGGGAAAGAGCTTCCCCATCTCCATTCCTACTACCAAATATAATATATGTACCCGTAAATATTACCATTTTTTCGTGGGGATGTGGACGAGATTTCCCTGTGGGGAGTAGGCGGGGATCGAGTTCCCCATGAAGAATTTTCACCTTTTTTGTCATTTTTTTTAATATTCGTATATATTTAGATACTTTGATAATTTTTTTCTTTTTTATTTGGATTATAAAATAAAATAATGGAATAGTCTACCTAATACATAGTGCATTCTATTCTAAATGAGAGAAAATATAAAATAGATACCCTTAAGCAAAAAAAAAAAATAGTGTTGTCAATAAGAAATTTGAACTTCACATACAATTGTCATTCAAAATGAAAAAGGAATGCTCAAGCTTAAAATTATCATTTTCACTATTAATACCATCTAAATATATCTAAATTCACATGAACATATTTTACGAATATCTAAACATAGTCTCAAAAAAATAAATTTCAACAAAATATTCTTCAACAAAATAAACTTCAACAAATTAGTTTTCAACAAAATAAACTTCAACAAAATAGTTTTCAACAAAATCTTAACATAATCTAATATTACAACAAAATGTCTAATTTAGCAGAATCTTCAACCCAACTTATGTGCACATTCTTCAATCGTTAATGTTCGTAACACTTAGTTACTAAAAAAAAATAGATTGAAAAGAATTATTATAAATTAATAATTAAAAGGGTTACGTAGACATTCAAACTTACTATAAATTAATTACCCCATCATCTAAATTCTGATCTTGGAGAACAGTCTCCAACACTTTTACATCTATTGGAGTAGATTTAACTAGTGAAGACAAGCACAGATAAATTCTTAGTTAAATAATATATAATAAAATTTCTTTGATAAACAGTAAGAATAAAAAAACATTATTCATACCTTTGGTCCATGACCAATCTTGAGCACACATCAAAATTTTCTATAATATGGCATGAATTTGAGATTGATGTGGACACATGTCTACCTCCAATACTAAATGTAGAATATGAAGCAAGTAATTGGAACTGCTAAAATACTTTTGTCAATTTCATACAAAGTAGGATACTTTATCCTATTGAACTTCTACCAAGACAAAATGTAAAAGTCATCACTTCTTGTCAAAAGACTTTCCTCTAAATCAAGATTCAACTCGGATTTGACATTGTCAACAATTTCAACATTATTCATAAACTCATCAAACTTGAGAAATTGATCTTTCTTTTTGCTAGGTCTAGAACTAGAACAACTCACCTCCACCAAAGAACATGAAGATTGTGCTTTACTATCAAAATTTGACTTATAATACTTCATCAAATCTTTACACAAATCTATAACACGTTGCATTTCAAGAGTATAATATGATTCGTAGATTTGAGAAAAATAAAATTCAATCAGTCTCATCTTAAACCTAGGATCTAAAATGGTTGCTATTGCCAAAATACCATGTATCACACTCCAATATTTTTTGAACTTGGCAATATATCATTATTGATACCATCACTTTTATCTTCTCAACTTTAGAATTAAGCCACCTAGAAAGTTCCAATCTAACATCACATATCTAAGAGAAAAAACACATTGAATGTTGGATATCATAGCCTAGAAAACTACTCAGTCATATTGTAGAAAGGTTATAATCTATCAATATCTTTAGCAAAACTCCAATCAATTTCTGAAGAAACACATTTGTATTGTGGCTTAGTTGTTTTAAACGTGGAAATACATTGTTATATATCAAAACATTTTTAATCATCAAATATGTTGAATTCCATCTTCTCATACAATCAAGTCCAAGCTTTTTAGTGCATGGAATTTGCAATTGACAAACAACTTCTTCAAAAATTTTCCTTCTTTTTTGAAGATGAAGTCTGGAAATGTACGATGCCTCTAATTTTCTCTATACCCTTGCGGATTACAACCTATACATCTTTTATTGTCAAATTTAAAATATGTACACAGTAACGCATGTGAAACAAGCTGTCATGCACCAAAAATGTCCTCGACTCTAACTTTTCTAATAAAAACTCAATCATTGAATCATTTGTCGAACAATTATCTAAAGTTAAAGTTGATAATTTAAGATCGATGTTCCAATCCAATAGACACTCTAATAATGCATAAGAAAGTAATTCTCCAGTATGTGGATGTGGCACAACCTCAAAGTCTACTCGGTAGCACCAAAGAGTCATCAATAAAATGTGTAAATTATTGCCATGTATGCTTTCTTCTGACTACTAGCCGTCCACATGTCAGTAGTGATGGCTCTTCAAGAGATTCATTGTTTTAATTCTTTCTTCTTAAATGTTAATGTTATCTCTTCTAATTATGGTTCTTGAAACCATCTTAAACATAAGGTTGAACACCAATCATAAACTTTCTAAATTCTCTATGTTCAACCATGTTAATAGGATACTCATGTAAGATTATTATAGAAGCAAGATCTTTTCTCGAAACTTCATAATCAAAATTATAATTTTTAAACATCATTGGCTTTGTTAGGTCTCAAACATGATTGCCTGATATCTCTTTGATTCCTTAAATGACATATTTTGAAATGATCATGCAAATGTCTTGTCACATTCTTTGAATCTCCTCTTATTTTTTTCCACCCTAGTTACAAATTACTTTCATAGAATCATTTATTTTTTGTCTCTTGAAATGATTATAGACTATTGATGTTCTACGTTTTTGTAACGGTCCAGGTTTTCGTCCCTGTTCCCCAGATAATTCAGTTATTTCATTGGGCCATTAGGCAGTTTTAGCCTTAAGGGGCATTTTGATAATTTTAGCTTAGGGGTCAAATCAGTAATTTATGGACTTCCAAGGTCATTTTTGCATCTTATTTAGTTATGAACTGCTTTTGTGGTTTCAGGTCAACGAGGCTATTTTTGCAAGATTAGAAGAAAGAGCATTTTGTTATTTAAAAAGAAAAGAAAAAGAAAGGAAAAGAAAAGGAAAAAAATGGGGTTTTGATCGATCGATTCTAGAAAAGCCAAAAGAGCCAGAGCAAATCCATCTTCTCCTTCCTTACTATCGTCGCCAATCTCCTCTCGATCGACTCTCCATCTTCTCCATTCCATCGAGCCCTAGCCATCGAGATCACGCCACACGCACAGCCCCATCGCTGCATCGTCGAACCAGCCCCATTGCTGTTGCACGCACTCCTGCACGTAGCTTTGCCATCGCTGCCGCCTTACCTCACCGATCACCATTTCTGCCCAACGCACAGCCGCACCAGTCTACACTGCCGCACGCATCGAAGCTGCAATGCCTCGCCCATTTACCCGCCTACACGCATAGGTCGGGCCGTGCCCATCCGCACAGCCTCGCTGTCGCACAAGCCCATGGCCTTGCCTCGCTCACGTGGTGCTGCAGCCCCAGCCAACCGCACACTCACGCCCGCACGTGCACAACCTCACCATGCCAGCCCTGCCGCACACGCTCGCACGTGCAACCAGCACACCCACGCAGACATGTTGTGTCCTCGCCAGCCGAGGCCTTGTGGTGGCGAGCCTCCCATTCGGGCTTGGGCAACCTCCGTTCCTTCTTGTCCCTTTATTATTTGGTTGGCTGTTTTAATGTTAATTAATTATTTATTATTACTGTTAGGTTGTGTTCTGTACATGTTGGTAACTACAGCTAAAGGAGCATTTATTGTCTGTTCGTTAATTATTTCAGGTAATCCTTATAATGGGTTGTGTGGACCCTGCATGATTTCCACTAATTGTATGCTTGTCTGCCTGCTTTAATGTTTTATGAGCATGTGTTAGTGGATAGGTTCTTGTAGTGTTTGGCCTGTATTGACTGCACGCATTGTTTCTATTATGTTGGAACCTTGTGAATGATATGTTAGGGCATGGCATGTAGCACTGATGTAACCTGAGACCGTAGTATCCTGTTAGGGTACCTTTTATGCATGTTCAATGACTGTTGGTTGTTGTTTAGGATTACTCCTTATCACTCTTAGATAGATTTTTTCAGGTTGTCATCATCCAGAGGCTGAGAGTGGACACAACGTATGTTGTCTCCATAGGCCAGGACCAGTGAGGATTGATATTCTACCCCCGACAGTCGAGTGTGGAGTAGCTACCACCCAGACAGAAGCTTAGTCTATAGCCTACTAGAGTGGGGTCCTTTCCTTGGTGTAAGCCTACCTTGAGACGACCTTAGCTTCAAGCATTGGTGTGAACAGGCTGCCACAGTTTAGTGTTGAGGGCCTCCCACTAGTTGTGGATCAGTGGACACCTTTCCAAGTCTTGTTAGGCATGCGTACCTAGACTGGTGTAGTTTGTGTAGGTTTACATATGCCCTGGTTTGCAGTAACATGCGGTGTGCTTGCACACGCATTAGATTCTGAGAGGACGGCTACCTTGGGCTAGTGTGTCAGTACACCATCCTTGTACTGTATAGAGCCAGATGCTTGGGTACCCTCCCAATTGTCCAGTATCAATTAGAGAGCTAATCACTTAGCTGCGAGTTAGAGACTCTCGAAGTTTGGGAGTCATGTTGATGACTCATGCTATGTTCCTGTTGGTAATCTGTATTACATGTATGCTAGGATGCTAGATGATGTGGCTTTTACGTACTGTACCCGGGCTGGAGATTCTTACTTAGTGCCATTGTACTCACCATTTTCTTTGGTTTTCATGGGGGTCCACTATTTTGTTGTTAATTTTTTTGTTGTCTTGATTCAGCATGCAGGATAAACTTTTACTCGTATTGGATTTCATGTTTTAAATTGTTTTAATAATCTCTGGCTAGAGGCTCAACTGTGTTTAACTTTTTATGGATTGACTTGTAAACTGTTTCTAGTTTGAACAAAGCAGGCTTTTGTTTTCAACTTTATATTTTAAGATGTGGATGTTTAATGTTTTTAAACCATGCATGTTGAGTAAGAATCAGGTTTAGGACTGTTTAGAAGTCGGGTTCTTACAGTTGGTATCAGAGCTCAGAGTCATAGATTCTATAGACTGACCTACTGAGTTAGGTCGTTGTTCCTATGATCATCAGCACTCCAACAGCCATCAGGTATGTCAAAAGTTAATTATTTTAAGGGTTTTGTTTACAGTACTTGCATCTAGCATACATGTCATCTTTGATTGTTGTTAGTGTTGGTCCGAGCATGGACTAACTCAGTATGGTTTGGGTATAGATCGCGAGGGATGCCAATTACAAGTAGTGGAGCTGGGAAGTCAGCCACCTCCAATAGAGGCAGTGGCACGGAACAGGATATTGAGGAGACCACGTCTAGAGCTATTCTGACCGTCAGGCCACCTTTGGCCCCAGTTGTTGCCTTGTAGAGGGGGGAGCAGAGGTGGGGTGCCGCTCTTGGAGCGGAGTTTGTTGTGGCCATGCGTGAGATGGTTACGGGCATGTTTACCGAGCAGAGAGCTGAGACTCAAGCACTTTTTATAGCACAGAAGGCAGAGACCCAGGCACAGATGACCTAGTTTGCTTAGATGTTTCAGCAGGCACCACTTGGTGGTGCGGTAGTTCCCCTAGTGGGGCAAAGAGTGCCGCCAGCTCTGCCAGTTCATTAGGAGCCCGTACTTGAGCCAAACATTTCTGAGGGTGCCGCCGAGGGTGCCAAGTGGCTTAAAGACTTCGTGAAGTGGAAGCCTAGAGAGTTTGATGCTTCTGAGAACCCACTAGTAATAGTGAAATGGTTGGCTCATCTGGAGTATAACTTTCACATCATGGGTCACCCGGATGTGCAGAGGCCGAGGTATGCAGCACGCGTGTTAACAGAGACAGCCATCTAGTGGTGGTAGTCCACTGACGGGGCTAGACCTGTAGGGTCCCCACCAGCCACCTGGAAGTTCTTCAAGACTGAGTTTCAGACTCAGTATATCAGTGAGGAAGCCCAGCAGGAGATGGTAAAGGCCTTTGTTAATCTGAAGCAGGGGGATGATACTATTGCCGGTTATGAGAAGAGATTTTTAGAGCATAGTTATTTTGCCCCAGAACTGATAGCCACTGAGGAGCTTAAAATTAGGAAGTTTGTTGTAGGGCTTAGGGTGGAGGTTGCTCAGGATGTTCGAGCACTTGCACCACAGACCTATGCTAGGGCCGTGGCCTTGGCCAAAACTTACAATGTGAAGTTTCAGACCGTAAAAGCTTCAGTCGTAGCAGTTCAAGGTACAACCTCTAATTCTGATTAGAAAAGATTGTTTGAGCCTTAAACTTCCTGGGCAAGAGGTCAGCAGCAGCGCCGTCAGGGCTAGTTTCAGGGCAGAGACTAGAGGCGACAACAGGGCCGCCAGTAGGGTGCAGTTAGATAGCCACCCCAGTGTTGAACTTGTGGCAAGACTCATTACAGTTTGTGTGGAGCATCTCCCAGAGCATGTTATAAATGTGGTAAGGAGGGGCACATTGCTAGAGTGTGCCCACAGGTTGGAACAGATAACAAACTGGCTCAGTAATAGGGTCGTGTGTTCACCACGACTCGATAGAAGGCCGAGAGGAATGATGCAGCTGTCACAAGTACCTTGCTTATTTTGGGTCATTATGCATTTTTATTGTTTGATTCAGGCTCGACCCATTCGTTTATCTCTGCATCATTTGTTAGTCAAGCTTGTTTGGAACTGGAACCTCTAGGGTTCGAGTTATGTGTTGTAACTCCTTCGGGAGTTAGAATGCTTGCTAAATAGAAGGTTAAAGACGACTGGATCCTGGTATCTAGAGAGCTATTAATAGCTACCTTTATAGTTTAGCCTATGAGCGAGTTTGATGTTATCCTTAGTATAGAGTGGTTAGCGGAGAACCGTGCGTTGATCGATTACCACAAGAAAGAAGTCGTGTTTAGGCCGCCCAAGAAGCAGAGCATCAAGTTTTGCGGTGTCTAGAGCGGTGTTTGCCTGCCGTTGATTTCTGCATTGAAAGCTTTTCGTTTGTTGGCTCGAGGAGCTTGGGTTATTTGGCAAAGATGTCTAGAGAAGGTCGCCCTTGATTGACTGTTGATCAAGTATCAGTGGTTCATGAGTTTGCAGATATTTTTCCTGAGGAGTTACTGGGTTTGCCTCCACCGAGAGGAGTAGACATTATAATTGAGCCCGAGTCAGGGACTCTCCCTATCTCGAAGGCTCCGTACCGTATGATGCTAGCTGAGTTGAAATAGCTGAAGGTTCAGTTGCAGGAGATGTTAGTCAGAGGGTGTAACGGCCCAACCCATCGCTAGCCAAGATATTGTCTGCTTTGGCCCACTGGCCTCAAGGATTTGTTTTTCCCCCAATGGGAAAAATGCGTCTTGCTAGGAGAAGGTATCCACACCCTTTATAAGGAGTGCTTTGTTCCCCTTCCCAACCGATGTGGGA
>JBBMKA010031498.1:0-24326 GCA_037833695.1 Sechiopsis laciniata
TATATATATATAATCTTTATCAATAATTTTTTTTAATAAATATATTAAAATTATGTTTCAAATACCCTTAAATAAAATTTTAGAATTCACGAGAATCTAAAATTAATGAGATTTTTTTTATGAAAAAAATTAATGAGACAAATCATCAACATTTGAAATGTCTTTGTAACAAACTAAAAAAAGCTTAGTATTAAATTGATCAAATAAGTTAAAAAAATTTAAAATTCATAACCACAATTTTCACTAGTAACCCTTCAAAGACCAAAAAAGATGAATTTAAAAGCTTAATAGTTAGTAAAGGATTAATTTTTACCTTAAATTATTTAAATAATTTAGCTACCTAAATATTTGAATATAATGTTAAACTATAAAGATGACAATTAAACTCTCATGACACACATATCAATTTAAATCAAATTTGTTGTCTGTGATTGAATCAAGATTAACATTAGAATTTAGATATTATTTTTAACTTTATGACATAATAATTTATAAGTTAAAAATATGAAGGTAAAATTTTCTTTTACAATTCATTATTTAGGATATTTAAAATACAACTTTAACATTTTTCATTAAAAAAATTAACTAAATTTTTTTTCGTTTAAGCCAAGAGGAAACTTTTTGGAGGTTTAAAGGTATTTTTTAAACTTTTTCAAAGTTGAAAAGAATTTTTGAATTAAAATTTCAACAGTTTTCATCTAAATTTAATATATATTTTTTAAAAGTTTATTAAAGTTTAAGAGTACTTTTGAAACTTTTCAAAATTTAAAAATATTATTGACAAAAACTCCATAATTTGAAGATCTGTTTGATAATTTAGCCCATAAATATTTTATTAAGTTGAAAAAAGAGTTATTTGACTCGAAAATGTAATAAATTTAGATTTGAGGTCTAGAGTTTGACAGATGAATTTAGCGTTTAAATTATCTTAATCATATAAAATATGCGTTTATGAGTAATTACAAAAAGAAAATTGTAATAACACGAATCAGGGAAGGGAAAAAAGCAAATGGAAACAGAATTGGATTCTTTCTTGAAGAAAAAGGAGACGAGAGAAATGAGTTATGGGTTTATTAAGTGGATGCTGCCAGTGCCAACATACAGAATAATAATAATAATATTAATGATAGTAATAATAACCACAATAATATAAAAAGATAATTGGAAAACATTGAGATGAAAGGGACTGAATCGGCCCAATTAGGTGTTTTATTTGTGCCCCAAATTGTGAACCCTTTATATATACCAAATTGTTTGTTTGTTTTTTGTTTTTTTCTGTTTTTTTTTAACCTGAATAATACCAAATTGTGAACTCAAGTAAAACAAGTTTCAAAATCTTCACTCTTTTCCTTTATTTTGTCATTAACGTTTAATATCTCAACCAATAAAAAACGAAAAAATAAAGTCAAGGGGGAAACTAATATTTTTTTACTTCTTAAAAAAAAAACTAATATTTTTTACTTTATCTATTTATTTATTAATTTGTTTTAAAACAATTTGTTACGAGAATTATGTGGAATCATTGAGTTTCTATGTGTATTTTGTTGCATAGATTCATAGTGGTCCAATATTCTATACTTGGAATTGAAAAAAAAAAATCATTTCAACAATAAAGTTGCAGATACCGTAGAAGGTTTTCCATAACCTAACAATTTAATTTGTACCATTTTCGAAATTCTCTTCACATGTTTTCTATAATAAATTATAATTATCTAAATTTCTTTCTTTTTTTCAATCCAAGTAAGGCAATACACGTGAATGATATAATTTAATCTTTGAAATATTTTAAAATTTATGATAGTGTTTGTAAGTGAGTTAAAGATAGATCATGTTACAAATATATCAAAAAGATAAGAGACTACATGATAATCACCATATAACGAATTCGGCCGACCAATTTTATTAAAAATGCACAAAAAATAGTGCTCAGGACATCCAAATCCAAGAATAAATGAAAAAAAAAAAAAACTAAATTCAAAAGGGAAAAAAAAAAAGTTTAAATATGTGATTGCTCACCCAAAAATCCTAATTGAAAATATATACAAATGTTAAAGAAAAAACAAAATTAAATCACTCACTCGAGCATCTAATCTCAACACTTGGTTAAAAAGAAATTTCTTCTTCGATTCTTCTCGGATGCATCCAACGGTTATTCAATTGGCAGCCACATTATTCCGACTTTGAAAACCAATCTCAAAAGCTCTTTGTTTTTTCCCTCTCTTTTTTGGGCACAAATATTATTACCACAAATGCCAAACACCTCCCAATCACATTCTGTTTCCAAACATCTCCTCTCAAAAAAAAAAAAAAAAAAGTTCAAAATTAGCAGTTGTGCCCTTCACGAGAGAAAACGCTTCTGTTTATTCCTCTTTTCCAAGGACTGAATGGTAATTTCCTCTGTAAATTTTTTCTGTTATTTCCTTTTTTTCTCTCCTGAGTCAGAGAAGCATCGAAACCCAGCAGGTTCCCTTTCATAGAACGGGGCGATGATTCTTGACCTCGGCGTTTCATTGGATTTGCGATTTTTTTTTTTCTTTTTTGGGCCTTTTTTGTGTGTGGAAAAAGTAGGGTCAGATCGTCTACGTGGACGGTGCAGATTGCAGGCTGGGAGCGCTAAGCTTGGACTCGGCTTTCCAGCACCGTTCGATGTCCTCGGCGATTCTCTTGGCGTCCATTGTTGCGCCGAGTATTCCACGATTTGTGAATCCCGCTGCATATAACCCACTTTCTCCTTTCCATCCACTTGGAAATGGCTTCAATGGCATCCCATTTTTTCCAAACATTTCTTCATCCTGAAACAATTATCAAATCAAATTAAAAACACCTTTTGTTTTTAAAGATTTTACAAGTTTGAGACTTAAAGAAATCATATGATACATTGTATTTTTTGCATCAATTAATTTTTAGTTACTTAATCATGATATATTGAACTCATTTTCTCTAAGTTTTAAGATCAGAATTTGATCATGAAACAAATGATTATTGACTATTTTAACATGTCTCTAACAGGGGATGGAGATAAATTCCTACCAAGTCTACTTTCCAACAACAAAAAAAAAAAGCTCTATTTTAAAGTTTTATGACATAACATAAAAAATATAGGGATGAAAATTTAAACATTCCACAGTCCAAAAATCATCAATGCTTTAAACTACTGATCTTTTTTTTTTTTTTTGAAAGATTAAACTACTGATCTACACTCAATGAAATTAACAAAAACACCACATTTAATACAACTCAGCTATATAATTAAGTATCTAATAGTTCAATTTTTTCTTTTTTTGAGATTATAACAATTGAGAGCGAAAAATCCAAGCCTAAAGACTTCTTGATTATTGGGTGTATATATTATGTAACTGAATTACTACTTTTGTTGCCAAAAATCTAATAGTTCAATTAATCATATGGGAAAGTGATAGAAAAAGTAAAAAGGGTGGAGGAGGTTGGGGTAGGAAGGTAAAAAGTATTACCTTTAGCCAAGAAGGCACATTGCTTTTATAACCAGTAGCCATGATTATGGAATCAAAATTTTCAACTCTTCCATCAATAAACTCCACAGCTTGTCGTTTCACCCGCTTGATGCTAGGACGTATCTACAAAATCAACGGCAGAGAAAATTTGTCACAAATCACAATAATCAAATATATAATCCAATTTCAAAAAAAAAATAAAATAAAATAAAATAACATTGTATTAGTATAGTTAGTAACAGTACCTTAATATGTCCAGATTTGATTTTGGCAAGGGTACCAACATCCAAGACTGGGGTCTTTCCACACATACTTTTGAGACGAAGTGGGCCCATAATGGGCCGGGCCAACCCGAATTTGGCCGTGTCCCCAAGCAGCAGCCTTGACACCATTAGCAGAAACGCATCAACCAGCCGTATGGGAAACCACTTTAGCAACCACATGGACAACCCAAAAGTTGATCTTCCCAGCATCTCTCGTGGAAGTATGTGCACCTTCAAATTTCACAAACGACCCTCAATTTTAATCACCATTCTCAAATTTCACCCCTTTACTTTTCTCGAATTATAAACGAGATACATTGTCGATCGAAATCTATTAAACACAAAATTGAAAGGATTCGCGAGGAGAAACAAGAACGAAACATTGATGTGAAGTGGCTTGGGAGTGGAGTGGAGTGTCCACTTGTTGTTTTAAGGTTTTGATGGAATTATTAACACACAATACAGACAGGGCATGGCTTCTGGACGCTATTTTGTTTTTGTTCTTTTTCAACAGAGAAAAAAAAGCACTTTTGGATTGGATTTGAGAGATTCATGATTATGACAATCTATATAAGATCCTATGTTTTTTTTTTTTCTCTAGACTATATTGCGCATGCTGGAGAATCCCAAGAAAGTGAAAGATCATCCCATTTTCTCTTCCATGCTCTTCCCCCTTAAAAAACTTTTTTGCCCTTTTACAAATTTTATTCAATTTCCATAATTAGATTTTCCTATAACTCTTTTTTTTTTTGGAAGATCTTGCACAAACATTAGAGAAATTAAAAAAAAAGTAAAATCTGGGTTTTGACTAAAATCCATTGATAAACAATACCCATGATTTAAAATTTTTAAAAAAGTTAAAAAAAAAAAATTAAAAAGAGGGGATTTCTTACTTTGTCTCTGACGACGAGAAAAGGGCTAGCACTATGGTCACAAAGATCCAAACAAACTTCCATGCCTGAATTTCCACAGCCAACCACCAAAACTTTCTTCCCTTGATACTCTTCGCCGCTTCTATACATATTTGTATGCTTTACAGAGCCGCCAAATTCCTCCATTCCTTCAATCTCCGGCACCGCCGCCTCCGCATTTTCCCCGGTGGCGACGATCAGCCACCGGCAAACATACTCCGTCTCATCCCCACGGCCGCGCTTGCTTCTCACGCGCCAAAACCCGAGCGTGCGATCGTACTCCGCCTCCACAACCGCTTCGTTAAATCTGGGCCGTATATCGAATTTCTCAGCGTAATCCTCCAAATACCCAACGAATTGCTGTTTGGAAGGGTACATAGGAAACTCCGCGGGAAAAGCCATGAACGGCAGCTCGCAAAACTGCTTCGGCAGATGCAATCTCAGCCGTTCGTAAGTCCTCAACTGCCACAACGACGCAATACAGTTGGATCTCTCCAAAACCACACTCGGCACTGCCCGCTCTTTCAAACACGCCGCCGCCGCCAAACCCGCCGGACCTGCCCCGACGATCACCGGACCGGGAACCCACACTCGCCTCATCTTCCAATCGCCGCCGTCTCTTCCGCCGCTACTAATCTTCTCTGTAAAAAACGGATCATTCGATAATTTCCCTTCCACTTCCCGTAGATAAGAACCCATCCGCCCTCCCAAAAATAGGAAATAAATCCCTTCAATCTTGGAGTGGATTAAGAGAGTTATCCGTTTAGAAGAATGAGTAATTCGTCTTTTTTTTTTTTTCTTTTCGAAAAATTCAATTGATTTTTTTTATTTTAAAATTCTCCAATTTTGGGGGTTTGAAATTTTCGAATCTCTCTACAACTCCGGACTGGGCTATCAGCATTCAACACAGAGAGAGAAAGAGAAGGAGAATGAAAAGAAAGAGTATTAAGAGAGATGGCGATGTGTCTATATATATATTCCTTTTGTTCATCAGAATGAATTTATATGAGAGGATGCTAAAATGTTAATGGGCCTCTTTATATATATATATGTATATTTTTATTAACTATATGTTATATATTTTTTAATTTATGTGCATTTATATAATTGATATTAACCAACAACAACTTCATATATACATCCCATAATTTTATTTATCTTCTCTCTTTTTAAAAAAGAATAAGATTTGGATTTTGGTATTTGGGGATGAAGGGATAATGTGGATAATTTATATTTGATGTAAACTAACAATAAAATCTACGTTATCCCTTTTTATTTGGTAATTTAGTTTTTTTGGATTAAGTAAATTTTGGTGGATTACATTATCATATATATTTTTTGTGTTAGTTATTGAAGATAATTTTCATATTGCATTAATATACCCTTCGGTTCATAGACCTCTAAATTGCCATGTGGCATCTTTTAGCTGGTGGAATAAGAGCAAATATTGTAAATAAAGTAAATAAGTTCAAAATATGATGATGAATTAAGTTGCTTCAAATTATCCTTTAAAATTAGCAGAGGGTGTGCACGTAGTTGGCATAGTATATATATTTGTAATGGTCTATGCCAATTACATGATTTTCACTAGTATAATGAGATTGGTTATATTTATTGTTTAGTGACAAAGGCGATGATAATATCAGTAAGAATCGATTCTAAAGATATCTTATATTTAGTAACCATAAAATTATAAATTTGAAATTCTCATACTCTTTTATGTTTGTTGAATTATAAAAAGAGAAAATGACTATAACATAAAATGACTTATTAGTAATTAGATGTTAAACAATATAGATACGTGATGTATGAATTGTGTCCAAAAAATCATAAATTCGAATATTTAACTCCAACATATTGATATGAATTAAAAATAAATAAAAGAATATAAAAAAATCTACTTTTATCCCATAATAACTATACTATATAAATACAAAAGTAGTGAAATTTTAGCAGTCAAAGAGAGAAATAATTTGAACCCGCAGGTGATTTCTGTTTGAATACTATTATGATATCATAATCAATTAATGTAATTATTTATTTGAAACGTCTCAAATGTTTGTTTCTTTGATACAACTGAGATTTTAAAAATCTTCAAAGATAAAATGTTAGTGGTATTTGATTAGCTATCTCTAACTTACTAATATAAAATAGCAAGAGAGAACCTATAATTGAAAAATGTACATTTAAGTTATGACGTACCTGTTACAACAAACACATTTTAGGTAACATTAAGGAAAAATCAATAATCAAAGAACAACAATTTTGTTTTACATCACCTACGTCATATATATATATATATATATATATATATATAATCACATTTTTTAAGGTTAGAGATTCAGAAAAGTAAATTGTTTTAATAACATAATTAATTTCGTTCCTCAAATTCCATTGTAGAATTGTTCCCTCTAGATTGGTAGCATGCAAACCAAGCAACAGGTTTTTATTTTATTTTGTGGAGGAAAATTGTCAATTATATTTTATGATGCATGCCTCTCCGTCCTTTGTCTCTTTTAATTAATTATTTTTTAATTTCTCATCTTATATTTATAAATCTATTATTGGGATTGATATAGTACGTTAAATTTAATGGGAGAGAAAATCCGTACCAAAAGGACAAACACCTTCAATTTGACCTATACTTTTTTTTAATGTATATTCATTCAATTGAATAGTGTATTTGGATAGATAGTATGTTAGGGTTTGGCTCAAACTCACTTTTTTTTTTTGTTTTACTCTTTAATGCAAGATGTCATGCTCACTTTGGCCTCAAACTCACCTTTGCCCAACTTTACAATTCTTCTATAAAATCTTCTAAAAAGGTCTTTAAAATTTATAATTATTAATAACTCCTCGATCAAAACAAAATTCTATTTTTAATAATTTTTTCATAACCACTAATGTAATGTCCCATGTCCACAATTTGAGATTCGGATTTGTCCCTATTGGCAACCCCTATGGACACCGACATTCCCCTGTGACTTGACCACGTTAGTCATTATAGTCAGCCTTCATCGCTTCTAAAAATGAAGATTGTCCCCATAAATCAACACGGATCCTTTCAACATGCTTTGTCTCCACTCGCATACATCTTAGAAATAAATTCCTAGTTACCCAACCTAAAACTATTTCAAACTAAGCACACTTACCTGTAAAGTTCCTCAAATTGAACTACCGAAAAGGAAGGTACACCATAATTGTATAGGTAGTGCAAATCATATATTTTAAACCCTTTCATTCAAATGTGACGGACCTTACAACTAAATCTCCCATAATCATTTTCACAACTCTCTATTAGAAAAAATGTAGTTATTAATGTTAAATCTTATATATATATATATATATATTTTAAATGCTGAATATTAATTTCAAGCAAAATAATTATAAAAAAAAAAACAGTCAATAATATATACACTTTTTAAATCTTTTTGAAAATGTAGAAAATAGAAATAGCGTTTATAAAGTAATTTTATTTATTTATTTTGAAATCTAAATACAGTTTCATTTGAAAGGAAATATAAGCTATTTATTTTTGGTGTCTTGGAAGAAACAAAGCCATCCTTAGTCGGGAAAATGTAGGTGGTTATTAACTCTCTATTCAAAGAGAAAAGAAAAAAGAAACTATTTCTCTAGAGATGTCTTTTTTTTTTTTTTTGAAAAGCGGTGTCCATCTTCTTTTCTCTCTAACAAGTGTGACGTAATTAAATGCAACCCATGCTCTTCATAAAGAAGAAATTAAATATGGCTATAAGTACATTGGTGTACATATAGTCATAGGTTAAACCTTACAAAAGAGACTTTGCATTGCCTATTTATTCATCATAGTGTTCAAATTTTAATGTTATATAACTATTTTGGAAAAATAGGACGTAATAAGTTTTAATGGTTAAAAAAAGTATTATTTGGCTAAACTAATACTAGAATTTAGTGTTCATTTCTAACTTTTGTTATTTATTTAAGAGTTTTTTTTTTTTTTTTTTTTCATTAACCGTTAATATCATATTAAATTTGAGAAGGTACTTCAAACGAAACTTATAACATATGTTAAATGTTTTTCTAAAACTAAAGGTAATTTTTTTATTATTAAGTTTATGAGTATTTGTTTAACACTTTTTTATCCTAGTTTAACGAAATAAGTATTTTGAAACATTTTTGTTAAGTTAAAATAGTTGAGGCGATAACTATTTGATTTTTTGTTTTGGGTTTTTGAAATTTAAATTTATTTTTACTCAAATTTTTTAGTATACTATTTTTTCTACCATGTATCTATCTTTTTAAAGAAAATATGTGAGTGTCAACCAAATTTTAAAAACAAAAATAAACTTTTAGAAACTATTTTTTTTTTGTTTCCAAATTTTGATTTGATTTCTAAAAAAAATATAGGTAAGATATAGATATCCAAATAAGAAAAATCATATGCTAAAATATTGTCGTGGGCTTAAATTTCAAAAACAAAATAGTTATCAATTGGGGTCTATTTGTTCGATCTCTAACCATTGAACTCGGAAAAAGTTATTTTTGATAAAATCTTCATAATTTAAAGGTATTTTTGATAATTTAAACTATATTACCGAGTAACTAATTTTATAAAGCGAATAACTCAGTAAAAAAAAAAGACAAAACAAGAAATACTTTTGTTTTGTTTTCGGGATAATTTAGGCAACATTTATTTATTTTTTTTAGTTTTAAAAATATAATTTAAAAGACATTATTTTTATCTAATATTTTAGAACAATTTAAGAGATGTAAATGTTTTAAATAATGATACTTGTAATTTAATTAAACAACCACACTTTTCATTTTAATTTTTTGATCTCAAATTATATAAATTAAATATAAAATTTTTTAGAAGATATAGTTAGTGATAAAATCATATAATTGGGAGACATCTAAAAAAAATTGGCAAGTAAATATTGAAATTTGTTAATGCTGACGGTAACACATTTTAAGTATTTGTTTTATTATCTGATACATAAAAAATACTATCAAATTAGAAAAATAAACCACTAACAAAATTTAGAAAAGATTGTTTCCATAATTTCAAAATACTACCGATAATATTGGCAAAAGAAAAAAAAAATATCATTAAACACATGAGTAAAAGTATACATTCTTTTTTTAGTACGGTTAAAAGTATACAATCAAACAAATATCAAATTTTCGTTTTTATATTAAATGGAATTAATTGGGAAATTATTAAAAAAAAAAAGTAAAGTAGCTCAAACAAATTAAATGTGAAATTAGTCAAAATATACTTATAAATTAGTTTAGATGTATAGGCTAGCCTGAACATTATGAGGCTGTTTGTTTACCATATTTATGAAGGATTTAGGTTGAAAATTTATATTGAGAAGTTATTTTGAATAGTTAAAAATTGAGAGTTTTAAAAAATCGTTTGGATATAGCTTTTGTGAGATGAGTTAAAGTTAAAACCTTGTTTGGATGTAGATTTAAAATAAGTAATTATTTTGAGTAGTTAAAAAATGAATGATTAAAGATGAATCGTTAAAAATAAGTTATTTTAATTGATTTGAAATGAATGATTAAAAATGGGTGGTTAGAAATGATTGAGTAATTATAAATGAATGATTAAAAATTAGAAATTATTTTTAAAAGTAAAAATGAGGAATTAATAAACACTCGTTTGGATGTAGGTTTTGGAAGAGAAATTAATAAATTCTCAAACTAAATCCTTCTTAAATATGACAAACAAACACCCCTATTTTTTTATTGTTTTGAAAAGCCCCCTATTTATATTTATATGTATATAAAGAAAAAAATATAAAATTATGCATATTTTGATTTTTGATTTTTATAATTGCTTTAGGAGATGTGTCTTTTTTCTTTTATTAGATGTGTTTGTTTTAAATATTTAAAAAATATAATAACAAAATAGGAGATGTTTTTTTTATTATTGATTTCTTTCCCAACATTAAGAATTTAGTGTTATGATGTAAATATAAATAACAAAATAGGTTTCTTTAGTCTTTTTGGATTCGGCCAGTCTCAAAAAATTAAAATGTTTTTTTTTTTTTAATTTATTTAAAAAAGAATCAACTTTCAAACTTTTATTTTAAATATTATTTAATAAAAAACAGTGTTTGAATTATATTTAAGTGTTAATTATTAAACATACATAATTAATTAGTCATTTTTGCTCTTTTATACCTTGATATAATTTTTTAAAAAACAAAAAAAATATATATATAAAAAATTATTTTTTAACGATAATTTAACAACTAAAGTACTTTTACAAAGACATTAAAATTATTTTAAAAGAATTGCTGATTAAATTACACAATAAAAGTAGAAAAATCGTTCAACAATCTCTAATTTTCTAAAAAAAACAAAAGTATTGACTTTCAACTTCACTTCAAATTATATTATTGAATTATAAACACAAAATTTAAAGATATAATATGAGTACATTATGTATAAAAAAAATATGATTACATTATATTTGGGATTCAAATAACTCTTTAATTCGGTTACCTATAAATACTCATGAAAATTGAAGAAGATTCATTTGAATAAATAGAATCGGTCAAAACCCAACCAACAAACTTTAAAAAACTGATTGTTTGTTTGTTCAACAATTCTATAATGGTGACTAGAAAATAGGTAACTGACAAAATTAGAGCATTTTTGTTGGAAAAGCGTGGATCTAGTGAGGGGAGGCACACGATTTTTAGTGTGGGTTTATCACATGTCTAATGGGAATTTTGCAGAGATACATAATAGTCCAACAGTAACTGTACAATTCCAATAAATCTAGGAGTTGTAGTCTATCTTATTAATGTTTTTTTTTTTTACTTTTTCAATAAATTTTCCATTTTCCTTTAATTCTTTTCTTTTTTTTTTTTTTGAAAAAGAACTCTTATCCAATTTTTTACATTACATATTTGCTAAAGAGGCCAATTTGGGTGCGACAACTGAGGTTACACATAATTTTTTTTTTCTTAAAAAAAAAAGGACTGAGATGTGTAGTGTCAGAGACGCCACATATGTGTGACTTCATGACTGTACCCAAATTGTCTTCTTTGCTAAATTATATAAAAAATAACATTTCATTTGAAATGATATTAACGTTGGTTGACATCTTCTATTGGAATTTTTTTTTTTTTAATATTTGTGACTGTCTATCTTGCGGATACCTCGATTAATGTCACTGAATATAGCGCTTGACTCTATAATATTTGGATGTCAATGAAATATGTAAGAAATTAATTTTTAGGTAGGTGACCATTATAGATTCAACTCATCACCTTAAATACTCCAAAACATTTTTTGACCACTAAGTCACTCTATATAGATGTATTGATAACAATTATAATACATTCTTTCCATAACATGTATCATATCTTTTGCTTCTATAATGAACATGGCATTTTTATCCATTTATACTTCGTTCCATATAAATTTATTGTATTGATTAATCTGGTAAAAAACATTGAAACTAGATTGCGAGATATTAAAGCTTATAGGCTACAAAAAAAATTAAACGTCCTTCACTAAACCCGATAATCAAGAGATCCTTCGCCAACTAATTATAAATCAAAAAACAATAATTACATTTTAAAATTAAGAGGTTATGACTTAATCTCACACTCTAAATATTTTTATTTTTAGTTTTTTTAAAGTTAATGTGGGATTACAAATTTAGCACCACAAAACAAATAGGATGATGAAAAATCGAAATTAGTATAACCCATATTATACATGATCACATTGGAGTGCTACTCTTTTTTGACATAAAGTATATAATATTTAATATAAAAAAACACAAGTTAATTATATTTGTAAAGATTTTTTTTGAAGCAGTTAATATAGTTTTTTTTTGTAAAAATAAATCAACAAGAAATTTACACACCCGTATACCCATTTTAAGTGAATCAAAATTTATATAAAAAAGTGAATTAAAATTGGTTAAGTACAGAATTAAAGTGAAAAAAAACTCTAGAGTAGAAGGATCAAAATAAAATATTAGTTTTATGTTAATAATTATTTATTGAAAAAGATACAATATTATAAATTTAAAACGAAAGAAAAGAGAACTTTTGTCCCATTTGCTTTTGGTAATTCTATACATCATACGAGAGATTTTTTTTGTTTTTCCTTCTCTTATCCATAATCAATAACTTAGCTAGTCACCATCTTTGACATCTCTCTTTTGTCCTTTTTAATAATTCATATTTTGTTTTATTCACAATTTCTATTTGGATTAAATATTTTGTCCCAAAGATGATTAGAATTCTATAGCTTCTACCTTTTTTTAAAAACGATCTATCGTATCAGCTAAATATTATGTCCCAAAGAGAGATTAGTCTAAAGAAGATGAAAACCAAAAAGAAGATTTTAGACATCACTTAGTTTATCCTAGTTATTAAAAGAAAATTTTAGAACTTTAACTTGTAAAAAATATTTAGACATTCTTATTCAAAGTCAAGTGTTGGCAAAATCATGACCACATGATTTACTCGATCACCAAGTAAAAATGTGGACCATTAGATGATACTTGGAGCCCAAGTTATAAATAGGTGGGTGCTCATTGTTGACAAACCATCCTAAAATCATCTAAGACATCCCACATCTAAAGTAAGTGAGGTTGTGAGACAAAAATACAGACTGTTTCTTCTTGTAAGTAAGGTTGTTGTACTTTGTAAGAGAGAAAGTTTGTAACTTCTATTTTTGTAATAAAGTTCTTCTATCATTGTTCGTGGTTTTTACCCTAATTTGTTTAGGGGGTTTCCACGTAAAATCATTGTGTCGATCTTTTTTTTCTTCTTCTTTATTTTATTGTTATTCTCAATCTATTTTAGTTGTGACCCTGCTGTAAACAATCATAACAGAATCTTGATGTTTTCTTAGTTAAAAAAAATGTCATTGATAACAATTTTATTCATGTTAAGAAAGTAAGAACCAAAAGAAAAAGTTAATGAACAAAACAAGATTAAAGAATATATTGGACAAATAAAGTGATACCACATTGTTAAATTAGGAGGAATATCTTGTATACAAAAATAAACGGGCTTTTTTGGCAATGACACAAAATCATGAGAGTTTAAGTCCAAAGTAGACAATATCATTTCAATGTGGAGGATTTGTGAATGTTTGTTGTCCCTAGCAAATGGTATCAGAGCCCAAAGTTTTTAACTTAACAATGTGGGTGAAGACTTTCGATGTAGAACAAAAGAGTACTTTGTACTTTGTTTGAGGGGTGGTATCCCAAAGTAGAACAAATGAATGGTGAAACTTGTATAACTTAATGTATTTTGTCTGAGGGGAGAATTATTTGACAAATAAATTTGTCCCACATTATTAAGTTATGAATAAGATTTTATGTATATAAGGATGAGACAATACCTTCATTGATCGAAGTTCTCATCAAAGAATGTCATAAGAAAGACGACCATCTTAATTGAGGAAATGAGCGGAATATATATGTAGTCCAAGCAAGTGCCCTTGTCACTCTCACTTGCAATCTAACTTCAGTTCAACACCATATTGTCTTTGTGTTCAACACTAATGATTTTTTTTCTTTAAAATTAATTTTTACACATTAATAAAGGTGGAATATACGTAATATCACAATTATTACAACAATATATGAGTGTTTTTTTTATATAGGAAAAAAAATAAAGACAAGATAATGGTCTCATCAGTTATTATAGACCTAATAGTAATATTTAAATCAATTTTCAAAGAAAAGAATAAAACTTATCATTTAGATTGGTCCAAAGTTTGAACTACGTAAGAGGATAAAATCATAACGCTATTAATTAATATTTTCAATATATATGATTACAAAAGGGTATGTATATATGTGGAGAAAGGTATTTATAATTGACTAAAACTTGCCTTACATTTATGACCCTTTGGGAATTGGCCTTCACTTCAGTTTGTGTGTGGTGTAATTTAGTAGGCCAAGTTTTTGGTGATTGAGTTTGACATCTATTTATGTTCCATTTTCTGAAAGATGCTTCTCAAATTTTCTAAGCCACTATGGATTGCTCTTACTTTTATTACAAATTTCTATTTATCACTTCATTTCTAACCCTTTTTCCCCAAATTTTATTTATATCAGCCTAAAAATTTGGTACATAATACCAAATTATCTACTCTCCAATCCCCTACACAATTAATTAAATTCAATATAAATATTTGGTTTGATGGTTTCATTATTTGGTGTAATCCAGTTCAATACTATGATCACAGGTTTGAATCCAAGAATTGGTTGTAGTACTCTCTTTGTAGGATGTATTGTCCTCTTTTTCCAACTTGTACTAAAAAAAAAAAAAAATTTAATATAATTGATTTACTTTAATTTTATTTATTATCGACCAACACATTTTGTCCATGTGAATTCAACCTAACAATAATTAACCCGTGGATCATAAATAAGTAACTTGGAATCTCAACTTTAAACATGATTTATTGTACAAAAAAGGAAAATAAACATTACATCACTTAATCATTTAAATGTAGCGTTAAATATAAAAAAAAAAATCGTAAAAAAGACATTTAATGTTTAATATAACATGATAAAATATTCATTTCTTAATATACTGCAAATGGGACCTACTTTACAATTTAGAAAGTCAAAATAAAAAACTCGCAACAAAAAAGAAGGAAATGAGGGATAAATAACTAATTAATATTAGTTTTTTCGTTTGTTATAAAAGTCTACTCCAAATTAGAGGGAATAGGGTATATAGCCTATAAAGAACACCAAGCCAGGCAATATTCTTGGGATCCAAAAACCCTAAACATTAATTTAATTTTTTAAATAAATGTTAGCATAAGAAAAAAATATATTTTTAAAATTTTAAATGACAAGCTTCAAAAGTTGCTACCTTATTTAGCAACATATTTAGTCCCTCTCCACTGGGAACTAAGATTGTTACCTAAGCCTAGTAGCCTACCCTAGGTTTTCTTAAAGTTTTTTTTTTTTAAAAAAAATATTATTTTATTAATTTTTAAAAGAAACAAAAAAGATTGAGATGGGCCCAAGGGAATGTGGTGGGAAAGCCCAAAATGAAATGGGCTTTTCAAAGCACGCTTACTTGGAAGCCACTAAAAAATAGGGCCTACATTTGTGGGCCTCCATGTGTCCCTTAGGAACTCCTCAAGGCATCGAACTATTTCAAAAGTACAATTATTTCATTTTTAATTTAAAATATTCATAAATGTTGGAATATAATTTTTTTTTTTTACCAATATATATATTTTTTTGCATCAAGATGATGCATTCGTCATGGCTTACATTCTTTAGCTTTTCATCCTAGTGTGGCACTTCTATCCAAAAAATTTAAAAAAGAAAATAGAATAAAAAGAAAATAGAATAAAAATCATATTATAATAATTATATTTGCCTACTTTACCTAATAAAACATAATTGATGTCGGGTAACTTTATCATACAACATTGGGGGAAGGCTCAACGCCACTTGAAAATTGGGGGAGAGCTTTTTTTTTTTTTTTTTTTTTGCTTTTAAGAAGAAAAAAACTTTATATTATACATGAGTGCAACATATATAAATCTAATGATAATCATTTTTGTATATGCTTTTCAAATGCTTTCACCCACATTCTTTGTCACGTAAATCTTAATTATAATTGATTTTGGGTGAATTGTTTAGGGTAACCATTGGAACCCTATGATCGGTTTTTGCACTAAAAGGATTTTTTGGGTTCTATTTTAGTTAATGATTTGTGATTTTTATTGGAATTTCCTTTTATCCATTTTTCTTTGATTAAATGATGCTAATACGATTAGTGGGGACGATTAATATATGTAGGTGGTGGATTAATGATGATTAAGGATATGTGTGAGATCTTTTTATAAGGTTTGTTTAATTTAAAACTATATAATAAAGTGGATTTGATATCAAAGCCTAAAAGAAGAAAAAAACTGTATTATCTTTAAAAGCTCATTAAAAGAAAAACTAGGGTAAGCTACCTCATCTCAAAAACTAGGGAAAGCTACCTCATCTTAATTAGTTTCACTTCTCAAACTAATTCTTATATATATAATGAAAATTGAGCACCCATAAAGAGAATGATCCAATCATGATTATGGAACATGGACCTATTAAGTTAACTATTGATGATAGGCTTGCAACAAGTGGTAAATGCAAAAGGGGTTTAACATATTCTTATTTATGCATACATTTATTGTTATTTTTTTTTATAAAAAGACTCAATAAGTCAAACCTACATGTCCCCATCTAATCGCTTTTATTAATTTTTTAATCTTTATTCGATCATTCTAATGTTTCAACGTGTCAAATCCATAAATTTTTTTTTATTTTTTTTTACAAAACATAGAAATATTGATTAAACCTTACATTTATAGCACAATAATTTACTATTTTCCCTTCTAAATGTAACATTGATGAGTTATTATTTAACAAATATTTATTTCAAAATTAATTAGTTTATTTATTATTATTATTATTATTTAAGTGAAAAGATTCAAACTTCATAATTAAGACTATAAGTCTTAACTAATTAAAGTATACGATTATAAAAACAGAGAAATCAGTGACTACAAATTGTCACTATAAGATTTTTTTGCGGTCACAGAAGTAATCTCTGTTGATTTTCTAATCATCATCATGAATGTCGACAAATCTTCGTCGAAGAAGATTTCCTAAACGACCAAATTTTAATTGTTGACTATTTGCAATTCAAAACTAAACACAATAAAAATTGGACAACTTATAATTTCAAATACACATGAAAAATATATAACAAAAAATATGTGGGCTATTTTTAAGGCAGGATATAACCACAACCACGCCATCATAAAGCATTGAAAGCCTGTTATTGACTATTTTAATCATAGATAATGCAATACATAGATTCAAACAGTTTAAGTTAAATCATTAAAAGTAAATTAGTCACAACCAATTAATCATTGAACTTTGAAAGCACATTATCAACTATTCTAATGTAAGAGCATACAATACATTCATAGGTATATTATCTGGGCTAAATTGTCACGCTTCTTAGAGACAATCTAAATAATTATGTCAATTCAAGCAAGACCTTGTTGAAGAGTCAATGTTAAATTCATTTATATATCTCCAACCACTTAACTTTGCAATGGCCAGGTCATATCAGTTTCGTCTAATTTTTCTCATTTTCACTTTTCTTATTTATCAAAACGAACAATGAAGAGATTTGTGAGTAATGAAATTGAAAGACTAAAATTAACAAATAAAAAAAAAGGATAAAGGTTATACTGTGGAAAGCCGTGCTCTATGTAAACAAAGATGATTTCAATATTATGTTTGAATGGTTTGTGTATTCTTTTATTTATCCTATATTTTTATATCTACATGCTAGCTATGCTTTGAGCCCATGTTAAATGCACTAGATAGACTCAATTAAACGATATAGTTTTTGCTTGTCAGCAACGTGTTATACTATCTAAATTAGGGTCATAGCATAGTTAGTAATCACGCTCCTAGTCGAATTTTATTCTTCGAGTGTCACATATATAAATCACTGAAAACAATTTTAGTCGTTAGTGATTCACTATCAACCATTGTCCTTGAATCTATACAATCACCAATGTCGAAATACAACTGTCAACGATTTGTAGAGAATCACCCACGACAGTTATCTATGCTTTATATGTCTATTCACTGATGAGGCTTTATGGTCATTGATGATCCCTATATTTGATGATGACATTGTTACCGTAAAAAATTATCCAATCAATAAATATAATAATTTTTGTAGTGTACACATATGTATAGAATGATAAAATTGTGTAACGCCCCAGGTCTAGGATTTGGAATCTGGATTTGCTCCTATGGGCACTGACATTCCCCTGCGACCTGACCTTCATCGCTTCTAAGAATGAAGATTGTCCCCACAAATCAATACTGGTCCTTTCAGCGTTTTGTCCTCAATGAGGTTCCTTAGATTGAGCCACCAATAAAAGAGTGCACCTTGATGGTATAGGTAGTCCAAATCATTTCTTTTAACCCCTTTCATTCAGATATAGATCTGGTTCACTTGGGCGTTACAAAAAAATTCCACATAGGTCTCTCAAGGGATATATGCTCATTAGCACAACTTGAAAACTAATTCAAGAGAAACCAAATTGGTCATTTTTGTAAACGTGACAAAGAATCACACAAAAGAATCTCACTGGTTAAGAGCTTGAACTTCTCTACCTAGAGCCAATACATCAAAACTAATGAGCTTTTTTTTCCTTCCTTTAAAAAAAATTAATTTAATTGCATATAATTTAAACCTTGACATTTTAATTATGTGTATATATTTTAACCAATTATTTCATACTTTAAATTTTCTACTTTAGAAGATAGATAAATCATGAGTAAATATTCGGAAGTTAGTAGAATATGGAATTTATTGATCAATTATTGCATGATCAATAAATAAATATATGAAAGTTTGCTGATCAATATTTAGTGTTAAGCTAAAGGACAAGTTGATGTGAGCCTATGGCTTTTAAGCATTATCTTTCTTTCGTATATTGCTTCTTAGTTCATTGAACAAGGAAAAGGAAATATATATTTTTTGCTTTTATCTAAAAGTATGAAAAAAAAAAAGAAAGTGAAAAAACTTATAATAATAAAAAGTGGAGAGCGAGTCTCTCCCATTAAAGAAAATGTAGAGAGTGATAATTTCATACTTAATGACTCGTTTTAAGAAAATTATTAAAACTAGAACTCTTTCCTACTTTATTAAAACTTATGTTTATATTTTAAAATATTTTGGATAATTCAAATGTAGTACTTTCAAAGTACAATTTTCACCTCTATATTTATAATCTTAAATACTTTAGAGAAAATCTTAATTATAAACAACCCATTTTGTTTTGTTTTGTTTTCTTATTCAAATTGGATGATAGAGAATAAATGAATTTTTATAAAAGTTGAGAACCTAATATAAATATAACCCAAATTGAGTTAATTTGAATGTTTGTAGATTAAACGCAAAGTGAGTTTAATGATGATTAACACATATTATTCTCTTTAGATTTGAAAGTTCATAATCTCATACTCTTTTTTTTAGTACATAATCTCATACCCTTAATATACTATAAAAAAGAAATTGGTGATAAGATTTGAAATTGAGGATTGTTTTAAACTTTAAAAAATTATTCATTTTTTAAAATTCATTAAATAATTGAAATGGAAAGAGTTAAACTCATGATTTTTTAATCCTAAATATTTAATTAATGTCAATTAAGTTATATTTTTGTGTTGACATTTTTTAGTTAATATTTTAGGTATGTTTAACTATGTTCATGTGGATTTATTCTTGTTTATTTTACATAATTGTTAAATTTAATAATTTACTAAAATAAGATAAAAGCATCATCTAAAATAATCTACAAAACTATTAATGGTCATGTCAATTTGATTTTTTTTAAAATATAATTTGAACGCTGATATTTGATCATAAACTAAGTACTTTATAACCATTTTAAAAACCAATATTATGCAACAAAAATATTTAAAAATATATTATTGAAACAATGATTAATTATTTCAAAATCAAAGGACGATTATTGATGTAGTTATAACACTAAATTGTTATAATCATTTGTTGCTGATGCATATTATTAGAAATAATTTGATAGATTAAGTCTATAATTATCCAAGGAAAATTAAGGCTCGCGTGCACATGTTCATTTTATACCAAATGAAAAGTCCTTTCGGTGGTTGGTTACTTACTAATTTTTTGATAATGGTGGTTACTCTATCGAGTTGACAATCAAATTTTTATTGTGGGCATAATTATTATCCTTTGATTTGACATTATGTTATTAAATAGCAATTGTGGAACTATCCTACTAGATATTCCTCTCTCATACTTTTATTATTTTATGTATTTATAAAGTTTACTTTCATATAATATACCATCAAAATGTACTATATTTAGTATAATATTAAACAAAATGAAGGTGTCAATTATGAGTTAAAGTGGAAACCTAAGTAAATAAATATAAAGCTATCACCAAGCCCATAACACTTTGCTTTGCAAGTCCATCCAAGTATGAGAATGAAATATAGTATTAAAATTGCTTACTTTTTTTTACCTGATTTGACAACATAATGTATAGGTTGTTAAAAAAATAAAAAATAAAGATAGAAGGTTCTTGAAATAGTATTATAAGAAAAGAAAGATTACATTATAAATTTTTTTCCTATAAAATTCACTTCATGTGATGTTAAAGGTTGGAATTTAGTCAATCTAATATATAATTTTTTTATTGTTGATAATCATTATGAATTGAATATGTAGTCATTAACTATCCATATTTAAATAAATTCTTATATTTCGTTAATACTCTAAGTTAAATAGTTAATTGAATAAAATTCGAGCTATTAATTTTTATTTATTTTTAATCTAATCATCTAATTAATCCATATCGTGTGAACAAAATTAAAAATCAATAAGCTCATTCACATTATATCACGTACTTTAATTTATCAATGATTATGATTAATATGAACTATTTAAGATTTTATCAAATAATATAGATTAGTTTGTATTATGTAAAATTATAGAAATTAAATACTAACTTTTTCCAAATAATACTATATAATTTTGTAATTTTACTTTAAACTAAAGATTAAGGCTCACTTTTTCATGTTTTATATTGTTTTTTTTTTTCGTTCAACACATTTAGAGTTAGAGAATTCAAATTTATAATCTTTTAATCGAAAATACATAAAAATTACCTTTGAACTAATTAATGTTTTCATTTTAGAAACTACAAGTGGAGTTTTGAAATATAGTTAGATTAATGAAAAAAGTATGTGTAAATCTTATATGGGTCAAAAAGAAAAATGTGGAGGTTCAAATCTAAATTAAAGTAATTAACTTAATAATGAAGCAATTTGAAAGTATACTTATTTTAATCCAATGAAAATGAAAGAGGAACTAGAACTAGTTTTGATGTTTTAATATTCAATTACTTGCCCTTCTTTTGAAGCTTTGGAAAGTGCTTTTATTTTTTACGAAAAAAACAGACAATTTGTGTAATATTTCATGCTTTGCTAAGCTAATAATCAAAACGAAACACACTAAGGCATGATTAATTATGACTTTGTTGTTTCGGTGGTTGACTTGAAGGTTTTGGTACTGCTCTAATCATTTTAGGTTTGGTTGAAAATAAAAAATATTCCATTTGGTAATAATGTTTATCCGTGAATATATATATATTTTGAGATTAAATTTTCTTTTCCATTTATCAAGGCAAAAGTCTTCGGCTGTTTGTTTGTCGTATTTAGTTAGGACGTAATAAAATCTAACGAGTTTTTATTAATTTTTACTTTTTTTTTTAATTTTAAAAAATTCCCATTTTTAATAATTCATTTTTAATCTTTAATTTATAACTATTTAATCATTTTTAACCACATTCATTTCAAATCAATCAAAATGACTCATTCTTAATCACTTATTTTTAATCATTATTTTTTTAACTAATCAAAATAACTACCAAATTTAAATCTACACCCAAAAAAAGTTTTGATTACAATTTTCCTAAACAAAAATTACATCTAAACGAGTTTTTAGGTACAACTCTAAATTTTCAACTATTTATAATAACTCTTCAATATAACTTCATAAGCTAAATCCTCCTTAAATACCTTTAAGTGTGTTTATATAATTTTAGTAAATTAGAGTGAAAATTTTATAATCTTATTAATTTTTAAATATAATTTGGGATAAATCATCATTTTAATTTCCTACACTTTGGAACTTGTCGTATTTTAAACTTTATACTTCGTTTTCAAAAAAAAAAAAAAAAAAAAAAAAAATTTATACTTCAAACGCCTTAGTTTCGTCGCACCGGTTTATTTCTAAGAAAAAATAATTTCTCTCTATTGATCTTTTTTCTATAAATGTTGAATATTAGATCTTTACATCATGAAAGTGTTTTTTATTTATTTATTTTGCATAATTAAATAAAAATTAACTTTTAATTATTTGAAGTTTTGATCTCTTTTATTATGAGGAGAACTCTAATAACATGTATAATTTAGTAATGAAGATATTACTTGTTAGAGGCTCTAATTGTTCTTAAATTCAATAAATAAAATCTCACATAATTTTTGAATTAAAAGAAACAGACAATATTTGTCTCCTCTTCTCCTATCGGATTGTCCTTTGTTTCTCTAGATGTCTCTATATGTATATATTGTCTGTTTATATATATATATATATAGTCTGTTTTTTTTCCAAACTTTTTCTCTCTTTCAATGGCTATAGAATCTTAAACAGTGAGTTTTGTTTTGTTTTACTTTTTATCATTGAGGTCTTAATTCCTTCTATGTTATGATATAGAAGCTGGAAACTTTCCTCAGTTTTAATGATTGCAAATTTGCAATAAAATAAGTTCAAAAGAGAGCTTTTTAATAGCCCTTTTGAGCATTGCTTTATATCTCCTACTTGATAAATTCATGTATTTGAGAAAGACGAACAATAAATCATTTCGATTTTATCCTTATTCTTATTCTTTTGTGTTGTTATTTATTATTCTTATAAAATATTTTGTCCAGAAAAATTGACATGATAACTTTTATGATAACTATTATTAAAATTAAGTGTTCGAATCCCTTCTTCTTTAAATATCGTTAAATTAAATTCTTTTTCAAGTGAATATAATATAATCACTTATTTCAAAGATGCTTACCATTATCCCTAACATTTATGAAAAAAATTGCTCTAAATTGAAAATCCTTCTCGTAAGTTTTGTCTTTTATATGTTCAAATATTAATACAAATTAATTCATTTAAACCATTTTCTGGTTTTTGAGCTTTGCAATGGAAAAGTGATTTGAGATCTTATTACTGTTTTTTTTAAGGCTAATTAAAAAGTTGACATGGCTTCTTTTTTTTAAAAAAATTATTATTATTCATTTAACTACAATAAGATGTGTATATCAAATATCGACTTTTGAATTCGAAACATGGTCTTTGGTTCACAACTTTTGAATACGAGTCCTAGTTTTTGTTAAATTTATAAATTAAAAAGTTAATGACAAGCACTAAAATTGAATATTAAAGTTTAGATAATGTAATTTAAGAATAAAAATTGAACAAATATATAAAATGCAATTAAAATCCAAGTTGAGATGTAAGCTTACTCGTGATCTTAATTGTATTGTGTTATGTGGGAGATATTGTCCTACTTCGGAAAGATGAGAACTTTTCAACATTTTTATATTAGATATGAGCTTCTCCTCTTATTATCTATTAGTTTTAAGATGAAATCTCATATTATTTAATATGATTTTGAGGTGAAACCTCATTGTTATCTAATTGGTTTCAGAGCTTCATGTGGGGTTATTAGTCCCTTAAGTTTTGATCCGAACTAAGTGGGTGATTTGGACATCACTCAAACGGACAAAATCTTAAGCAGATATTTAATCCAAAAAATTTAGATCCAATACAAACAAATAAGCCAAAACGGGTATTTCGGTCCACAAATTCAAATTTAATGTAAGATAGTTTTCACAATATGACCTCATCTTGAGGGGCATATTTGTAACGACCCGACCCAAATCAGGGTCTAGACCTAAGTCCTTAACTCTAAATGCATGAAAATGGTATTCGACACTTAGGGCATGTATAATTAAATCCAAAATACAATCTTTATGAAAACCGTTAAAGAACAAGTTTATA
>JBBMKA010031539.1:0-24312 GCA_037833695.1 Sechiopsis laciniata
AGGATCTAAGAGTGACAATTTTAGATTCTAAGTGTGATCTAAGTTAGCCTTCATTGTGAGTTTTTGCAAAGATCCTAGAAGGACCTCTAGCTTTGTAAAAATCAAGCAACGTTTTGGCGCTTATCAAGACTACTCCAAAAACTTAGAATTGTTGCACAATACACATCGCCTGGATCCCCATGGTAGAATAGTGTAGCTGAAAGGCGAAATCGTACATATATGGAAATGGTTAGATCAATGATGAGTCATGCTAATTTACCTATATCCTTATATGGATGCATTACGAACAGCTGTTTACATCTTAAATAGGGTTCCAAGTAAGGTCGTTCCAAAGACTCCTTTTGAACTTTAGAAATGATGGAAACCGAGTTTAAGACATCTCTAAATTTAAGGTTGTCAAGTTGAAGCTTAGACTTTACAATCCAAATGAAAAGAAATTAGATTTTAAGACAATCAGTGGTTACTTTATTGGTTACCTAGACAAATCCAAAGGATATAGATTTTACCGTCCTAACCATAGTACGAGAATTGTTGAAACCGGTAATGTCAGATTCTATGAGAATGATGAAATCAGTGGGAGTATAAAAGAACAAAAAGTGGTCATTAATGAAATAAGGGTACCCATCCTTTTACCTTTTATTTCACAAGATATTGAGAACCACCCCATTGTTGAACCTGTTCACAATGAGAAAAACTCAATAAATGATAACCAACACCATGATGAGATTATCACCAATCAGAATGATAATGAAATACCACAGGAAACAACCTTACGAAGATCTCATAGACAAAGAAGATCTGCTATTCCTGATGATTATTTGCTTTATTTAATAGAATCTGAAGAGATTAAGGATCCAATTTCTTATTCACAAGCCATTAATGATGTTAATTCTAATAAATAGGTTGATGCCATGAAAGATGAATTAAAATCTATGAATCATAATCAAGTATAGGAAGTCGTTCAATTGACTCTAGGTCAAAATGTAGTTGGTTGTAAGTATATTTTCAAGACCAAACGTTACTGCAATGGTAAAATTGAACGATATAAAGCCAGACTTGTTTTCAAAGGTTTTAATCAGAAAGAAGGCATTGACTATAATGAAACTTTTTCTCCTGTTTCTAGGAAAGATTCTCTTAGAATTATCATGGCGTTAGTAGCTCATTATGATCTTGAGTTACATCAAATGGATGTGAAAACTGCCTTTCTAAATGGAGACTTAAAAGAAGAAGTCTATATGCGTCAACCTAAAGGCTTCGTAATTGAAGGATAGGAAGACATGGTCTGCAAACTTATGAAATCAATCTATGGACTGAAACAAGCTTATAGACAATGGTACCTAAAGTTTCATGAAATCATTACTGCTTTCGATTTTACAGAAAATTTAGTTGACCCTTGCATATATCTCAAGATCAGTGGGAGTAAGTTCATAATTTTGGTTTTGTATGTTGATGACATATTATTAGCTAGTAGTGATCTTGGTCTACTATCTCTCAACAAATTTTGAAATGAAAGATATGGGTGAGGCTTCCTATGTGATAGGCATAGAAATATTTCGTGATAGATCACAGGGACTTATCTGTAAGAACCCGACTCTAAAATAGTCCTAAAAGTAGTTCTTACTCAACATGCATGAATTTAAAACCATTTAAATTAATGGTAAAACTAGAAGGAACTTAAACATTTCCAAAAGAGTAAAAGTGCAAACATAAAAATTACCCAAAAATAGTTAAAGACTCTGGCCAGAGTTTTATTTAAAATAAACAGAACATAATATTCCTAGCAGGAAATCCGTTCCCAACTACAGGCTGAATAAAAGACTCAAATAGAAATAACAGAGTAAATGTCGGCAGACTCCCATGATCCATCAGCTCCTCATTTAGCCGTCCCGATGCTGTCCCAAGTTACCTGGTAGAAAACCATAGAAATAAGGGTGAGTACAAAGGCACTCAGTAAGAATCTCCAGTCGGGGTACAGTACGTAAACAACACATCATCTAGCATCCTAGCATACATGCAATACAACTTACCAACCGGTTGCAGAAACTTGAGTTATCAAGATAACTCTCAAACCTCTCGAGTCTCTAACTCTCGGCTAGGTGATCAGCTCTCTAACTGATCCTGGACACTTGGGTGGGTCCCCAAGTGTCTGACTCTAAACAGGAACATGATGGTGTACTGACGATATTAGCCCGAAAGAGCCATCCTCTTGGCATCTAATGCGTGTGTGCGTACACCGCATGCTGAATTGGGTAAATGTAGGCCTACACAAACTACGCTGATCTAGGAATGCATGCCTAATTAGACTCAAAATGATGTCCACTGATCCACAGTCAGTGGGGATCCCTCGGCACCCAACTGTGGCAGCTTGTTCACACCAATGCTTGAAGCTAAGGGTCGTCCCAAGGTAGACTTACACCAAAGAAAAGATCCCACTCTAACAGGCTACAGTCTAGGATTATGTCGGAGTGGTAGCTACTCCACAACTGTCTATCGGGAGTGGTAATTTGTTTTTGCTGGTCCCAACCCGGTGGGGACAACATACGTCGTGTTCACTCTCAGCCTCTAGATGATGTCAACCTAACCGAAGCTATGCTAAGAGTTTGACTCATTCAGTTCATAATATATCACAACATGCTTAACAGTAAAGACGAGAAACCCTAGCATGGTACTAACAGACATGTCACAAGAAGTTAACACATGCTCTCAAACAGTCAAGTTATCAGATCAACCTATCCACTATGACATGCTAGTCAAATAGTAAAACAAGCAGCATACAACACTATCAATGTATATTCACGCAGGGTCCACACAACCACGACAAGAAATCCTTACATGAAATAGAACAGAACAAATATACGATGCTCCTTGAGCTGCAGATAACTAACCACGTAATCAACCTAGACAAACAGTAATAGGTAAATAAACTACACATATAACTATTTATCTAGGCTAACAGAACCCAACAGAGCTCAAAAGCAGGGGTTACCCAAATCGAACGAGAGCTCGGTAGTACAAGACCTCGGCTGCGGCAAGGACACGAACAAGCTGCTGGCGTGCGTGCAGGGCTAAGCGGTAGCGAGCAGACATAAGCGGTTGGGTGTGTGCTGCACGGTGCGGCAGCTGCGGGCGTGGGAGAGCAGGCGATGCAGCTAGGCGTCTGTACAAGGCGCATACGGCACGAGGTGAGCGGCACGGCTAAGCTACATGGGGTGCATGCAGGCGTAGGCGACAGGATGGCAAAGGCCAGCGGCTGGGCAGATCTGCAAGGTGCGGCAGCGAGGCTATGTGGGGCTGCTCGGTGTCACGGTCATGCTTGTCTAGGGCTTTTCCAGGGTCTGTTGCCCATGGCCGCATGCCGTGTCGCCTCGAGGATGCTTGTCCAAGGCTTGTCGCCAATGTTCGCATGCCCTAGTTTGCCCCTCGTCATCATACTTTTGTATGCAGGCTAGTTCCTTAGGTTGTTGCTTGTCCCTTGTCTTTTGTGGGGGAGTTGGATCCTGGCCATTTTGATATGCAAGCCTGCCATATCAAAAATGGCTCATAATGCACTATAGGGGGTAGTGAACTCCCACCAGTTGTATGTGAACATAGCTTTGGTCTAAATTCCTGTAAACTGCTTGCCGCGTACAACCTTTCAAAATGCTTACAAAACATTTCTTCCTTTCTTTTTCTAAAATCTTTTCAAAAAAATCGGGATTGAAGGTTAGTACAGAGATCAGATGGGCCACCCACTCTCTGAAAGTGATTCAGTGCGCTCGTTCGTGTGCTAGATTAAGTGCTTCACGTCCTCTTCGTCGCTTAACGAAGTACGACCGTGATACTCGGCAGCTACGATGCGATCGGGCTGTGCGTGCGACTCGGTGGTGATGCTCTCGACGACTACTCGGGGAGGTGATCAACGGCGATGGAAATTATTGAAGGGGATGAGGGAGGTAGGTCGATTGAGGGAGAAGAAGGAGAAGGGATTTGCTGGCTTTTGATCGATCTAACTCAAATTCCTTTTTTTCTTTTCTTTAATTTTCCTTTTTAATTAACCAAAACAAGCCATCTTCCTTTAAATTGTAAAACTAACTCCTAAGCACCTGAAAATGCAAAAATAACCTTAATTCTCAGTAAAAATGCATAAACAACCCTGAAACTCATTAAATTACCAAACTGGCCATAGAGGCAAAATTATCAAAATGCCCCTCAAGGCTAAAATTGCCTTAACGGCTCAATGAAACAACATAATTAACTGGGAAACAAACCTGGGGAACCAAGATAAAAACTTGGGCCGTTACAATACTCCCTTCTTTTATGACTTTCGTCCCCAAAAGTCCCTACAACTGAAACAACTCTAAGTAATGAGTCACAATCTCATCCTCAAGCTCCCAAGTTACTTCCTCAACCTCCTGACACCTCTACTAAACTTTCACTAAACTAATCTCTCGGTTATGCAAGATCTTGCGCTCCCGGGCTACAATCCGCACAGCCTTCTCCTCGAAGTTTAAGTCTTTATTCAGCTCTAACGGCTCAAAGTCAACAATATGAGAATGGTCTGCCACATATCGATGTAACATCGAAACATGAAACATACTGTGCTCTACGGACAAAGACGGGGGCAAAGCCAAATGGTAAGCAACTGAACCAACCCGCTCAAAGATCTCAAAGCAACCCACAAACCTGGGACTCAACTTACCACGCTTACCAAACCTCAAAACACCACGCATCGGCGCTACTTTCAGAAACATGTGCTAGCCAACCTCAAACTCCAAATCTCTACGTCGAACATCAGCATAACTTTTCCTTCTACTCTACGCTGTCAACATACAAGACCTGATCTTTTGAACTGCGTCATTAGTCATCTATAGCAACTCGAGACCCAAAACCTGTCTGTCACCAACCTCTTCCTAAAACACTAGAGACCTACAACGCTTGCCATACAAGGCTTCAAACGGAGCTATCTGAATAGTCGCCTGATAACCGTTGTTGTAAGCAAACTCCATCAAATACAGGTACTGATCCCAACTGCCCGAAAAGTCTAACACACAAGCTCGCAACATATCCTCTAAAATCTGATTCACCCTCTCTGTCTGGCCATCTGTCTGAGGGTGAAACGCGGTACTGAAACTGCACTCGGTGCCCAAACCTTTCTGAAGTGCTCTCTAGAAATAAGAAGTAAAACGAGAGTCCCGATCAAACACTACTTCGCTAGCACCTCACGGTACTAAATGATCTGCTAAAAAAAACTATGCCCACTGCTCCACGGTATAGGTGATCCTATCGGGAATGAAGTGCGCATACTTAGTCAACCGGTCAATAACAACCCAGATTTGAGTAAATCCTATCGATGACCTTGGCAACCCAGAGATCTAATCCATGGAGATCTCCTCCCACTTCTACTGAGGCATACTCAGTGGCTGCAACAAGCCTGCTGGCTTCTGTCTGGTAGAGCCTTCACTTACTGATACATGAGACACCTACTAACAAACTTTGCAATCTCTCTTTTCATGTTGCTCCACCAAAAGGTCTGTTTAAGATCCTGATACATCTTGGTAGCTCCTGAGAGTCTTGTTAAACGGGGAATTGTGAGCCTCGATAAGCAACTCAGCTCGCAGTTTAGTGCGGCTCGCAGGTAAATGCGACCTCTAAATCTCAAACCTCCATCTGGTGCCACAACAAAGTTAAAATCTCCTTCCACCTGAACCCTAGCAATCAATCTGCTCAACTCGGGATCACTCAGCTAGCCATCAATAATCCTCTGCCTGATCAAAGGCTGAACAATCAACTAGGTTACCCTGGCCGTAACCTCTCCCAACAAAACTGCTATACCGACTTGCTCAAACTCTTTCCGCAATGAAAGCTGGGAACTCAACATAGCTACAGAATGCGACGTCTTTCTATTCAAGGCATCAACCACAACATTGGCTTTACTCGGGTGGTACAAAATCTCACAGTCATAATCCTTAACTAACTTCAGCCATCTCATCTGCCTCATGTTTAACTCCTTCTGAGTGAAGAAGTACTTGAGACTCTAATGATCCTTGAACATCTAAATCTTTTCACCGTACAGGTGACGCCTCAAAATCTTCAGTGCAAAGATAACCGCTGCCAACTCCATATCATGAGTCTGGTAATTCTGCTCATAGGGTTTCAGCTGACGAGAAGCATATGCAATCACCTTACCATGCTGCATCAAAACGCAACCCAACCCAAACTTAGAAGCATCACTGTACACAACAAAACCACCTGTTCCCTTCGAAACTGATAACACGGGAGAAAACGTTAAACTGTGCTTCAACAAAGTAAAACTCTCTTCGCAACTAGTATCCCAAACAAACTTAACAACTTTCCTCGCCAATCTAGTAAGGGGTGCTGCTTTAGCTACAAAGTCCTTGACGAAACGTCGGTAATAGCCTGCCAAACCTAGAAAATTACGAATCTCTACAACAGTAGTCGGCCTAGCCCATGAACTCACGGCATCAATCTTAGTGGGGTCCACTGAAATATCATCTCTCAAAATCACGTGACCTAGGAAGGCCACTTGCTTTAACCAGAAGTCACACTTGGAGAACTTGGCATACAACTTATTCTCTCTCAAAGCTGCTAAAACTTTCCTCAGATGCAAGGCATGGTCCTCCTTAGTCTTAGAATAAATCAAAATGTCATCTATGAACACAATGATGAAGCAGTCCAAGAATGCCTTGAACCCTCTATCTATTATGTCCATAAATGCTGTTGGAGCATTGATCAACCCGAAAGACATGACCACAAACTCGTAATGACCATACCTTGACCTGAACGTCGTCTTGGGGATGTCTGCATCCCTGATCCTCAACTGATGATAACCAGACCTCAAATCTATCTTGGAGAACACAGAAGCTCCTTTAAGCTGATTAAATAGATAGTCAACGCGAGGCTACGGGTACTTGTTCTTCACTGTAACTTTATTCAGCTCCCTTTAGTCTATGAAAAGGCTCATCGAACCATCTTTCTTCTTAAGGTGCTCCCCACGGGGACACACTATGGTAGATGAACCCCCTATCTAACATCTCCTGCAACTAAACCTTCAGCTCTTTTAACTCAGCTGGCACCATACGGTACAGAGCCTTCGAGTTAGGGAGAGTTCTCGGCTCGAGCTCAATTGTGAAGTCCACTCCTCCCGGCGAAGGTAAACCCGAGAGCTCCTCAGAAAAAACATCTGCAAACTCCGAACCACTGGTACTTGATCAACAGTCAACGAAAGGTGACTTTCCCCATACATCTTTGCCAAATAACCTCAAGCTCCTCGAGCTAACAAATGACGAGCTTTCAATGCAGAAATCAATTGCAGGTAAACTCCACTCTGGACACCGCGAAACTTGAAGCTCTGCTTCTTGGGTTGCCTGAACACGACTTCTTTCTAGCGGTAATCAATTAAAGTGTGGTTCTCTACTAACCACTCCATACCAAGAATAACATCAAACCCGCTCATAGGCAGAACTATGTGGGTAGCTACTAACAGATCTCCGGGTACCAGGATCTGGTCATCTCTAACGTTCTCTCTAGCAAGCATACTAACTTCCAAAGGAGTTGCAACACATAACTCGAACCCTAGAGGTTCTAGTTCCAAACAAGCTTGACTAACAAATGATGCTGAGATAAACAAATGGGTCGGGCCCGAATCAAACAATATAAATGCATAATGACCCAAAATAAGCAAGGTACCTGTGACAGCTGCATCGGTCCTCTCGGCCTCCAATCAGGTCGTGGTAAACACGTGGCCCTGCTGTTGAGCCGGTCTATTATCTATTTTAACTTGTGGACACGCTCTAGCAATGTGTCCCTCCTTACCACACTTGGAACACGCTCTTTGGGATGCTCCACCAAACCATAATGAGTCTTGCTACAAGTTTGACATTGGGGTGGTTGTCTAACTGTACCCTGCTGGCAGCCCTACTGTCGTCTCTGATCTCTACCCTAGTACTGACCTTGACGGCGCTGCTGCTGACCTCCATCCTAGGAAGTCTTAGAAGGATCAAACTTTCTTTTCTGACCAGAATTAGATGACGTACCTTGAATTGCTACGACTAGAGCTTTTACGGTCTGATACTTCACATTGTAAGTCTTGGCAAAGGCCACGACCCTAGCATAGGTCTGTGGTGCAAGTGCTCGAACATCCTGAGAAACCTCCACCCTAAGCCCTACAACAAACTTTCTAATCTTTAGCTCTTCAGTGGCTATCAGTTCTAGGACAAAATAACTATACTCTAAAAATCTCTTCTCATAACCGACAATAGTATCATCCCCTTGCTTCAGATTAGCAAAGGCCTCTACCATCTCCTGTTAGGCTTCCTCACTGATATACTGTCTGAAACTCGGTCTTGAAGAACTCTCAGGTGGCTAGTAAGGATCCTACTGATCTAGCCTCATCAGTGGACTGCCACCACCAGATGGCTGTTTCTTCACATATGTGCTACACACCTCGGCCTTTGCACATCCGATCAACTCTTTCGCTGCTACTAGTGGGTTCTCAAAAGCATCAAACTCTATGGACTTCCACTTCACGAAGTCTTTAAGCCACTTGCCACCCTCGGTAACACCCTCAGGAATGTCTGGCTCAACTACGGGCTTCTACTGAACTAGTAGAGCTGGCGCACTCTCTACCCCACTAGGGGAACTACCCCACCACCAGGTGGTGCCTGCTGGAACATCTGAGTAAATTGGGTCATCTGTGCCCGAGTCTCTACCTGCTGTGTTGCCAAAAGTACCTGAGTCTCGGCTCTCTGCTCAGCAAGCATGTCGGTAACTATCTCACACATGGCCACGGCAAACTCCGCTCCAGGAGCGGTACCCTGAGGTGGAACAGCTCTAGTCTTCCCCTCTGCAAGGTAACAGCTGGGGCCAGAGGTGGCCTAAAGGTCGGAACAGCTCTAGATGTGGTCTCCTCAATATCAAGCTCGGTGCCACCACCTCTATTGGCGACAGCTGACGTCTCAGCTCCACAACGTGTAATCGATATCTCTCGCGATCTACACTCAAACCACACTGAGTTAGTCCACGCTCGAACCAACACTACCAACTATAAGTAAAGACATGTAAGCTAGATGCAAGTACTGCAAACAAAACCCTTAGAACAATTAACTTTTGACATACCTGACGGCTAATGGAGTGCTGATGATCATGGGTTTAAACGACCTAACCCAGTAGGTCAGTCTACAGAATCTATGACTCTGAGCTCTAATACCAACTGTAAAAACCCGACTCTAAAATAGACCTAAAAGCAGTTCTTACTCAGCATGCATGAATTTAAAACCATTCAAATCAATGGTAAAACTAGAAGGAACTTAAACATTTCCAAAAGAGTAAATAGTCCAAACATAAAAATTACCCAAAACAATTAAAGCCTCTTGCCAGAGTTTTATTTAAAACAAATAAAACATAATATTCTTAATAGGAAGTCCATTCCCAATTACATGCTGAATAAAATACTCAAATAGAAATAACAGAGTAAATACCGGTGGACTCCCATGATCCATCAACTCCTCCTCTAGCCGTTCCGGTGCTGTTCCAAGTTACCTGGTGGAAAACCACATAAATAAGGGTGAGTACAAAGGCACTCAGTAAGAATCCCTAGCTGAGGTACAGTTCGTAAACAACACATCATCTAGCATTCTAGCATACATACCATACAGCTTACCAACCAGTTGCAGAAATTTGAGTTATCAAGATAACTCTCAAACCTCGAGAGTCTCTAACTCTCGGCTAGGTGTTCCGCTCTCTAACTAATCTTGGACACTTGGGTGAGTCCCCAAGTGTCTGGCTCTAAACAGGAATAGGATGGTGTACTGATGACATTAGCCCGAGGGAGCCGTCCTCTCAGCATCTAATACATGTGCGCACACATCGCATGCTACTGAAAATTGGATAAATGTAGGCCTACACAAACTACACCAGTCTAGGTACGCATGCCTAACTAGAATCAGAATGGAGTCCACTGATCCACATCCGGTGGGAGACCCTCGGCACCCAACTATGACAGCCTGTCCATACCAACGCCTGAAGTTAAGGGTCGTCCCAAACCAAGGAAAGGATCCTGCTCTAGCAGGCTATAGACTAGGGTTATGTCGGAGTGGTAGCTACTTCATAACCGACTATCGAAGGTAGAAATCTATCCTCGCTAGTCCTAACCCTGTGGGGACAACATACGTCGTGTCCACTTTCAGCCTCTGGATGATGACAATCTAACCGAAGCTATGCTAAGAGTTTGACTCATTCAGTTCATAATAGATCACAACATGCTTGACAGTAAAGACGAGAAACCTTAGCATGGTATTAACAGACATGTCACAAGAAGTCAACACATGCTCTCAAACAGTCAAGTTATCACATCAACCTATCCACTATGACATGTTAGTCAAACAGTAAAACAAGCAGCATACAACACTATCAATGTATATTCACGCAGGGTCCACACAACCACAACAAGAAATCCTTACCTAAAATAGAACATAACAAATATACGATGCTCATTGAGCTGTAGATAACCAACCACGTAATCAACCTAGACAAACAATAATAGGTAAATAAAACTACACAGATAACTATTTATCTAGGCTAACAGAACCAACATAGCTCAGAAATAGGGGTTACTCAAACCGAACGGTAGCTCGACAGCACAAGGCTTTGGCTGCGGCAAGAACACGGACAGGCGCAGGAGTGCATATGGGGTTGAGCAGCAGCGAGCAGGCGTAAGTGGCTGGGTGTGTGCGCACGGTGCGGCAGCTATGGGAGTGGGCAAGCAGGCGATGCAGTTGGGCGTCTGCTCAAGGAGCGTGCAGTACCGGGTGAGCGGCACAGCTGGGTAGCACAGGCTACATGTGGGCGTGGGCGATAGCGATGGTGAAGGCGAGCGGCTAGGCGGATCGGCACGGTGTGGCAGCGACGGTGTGCGGGTGAGGCGAGGCTGCTGGTGGCTACGATGTGATCGGGCTGTGCGTGAGGCTCGGTGGTGATGCTCTCGGTAGCTGTTCGGGGAGGTGATCGACGGTGATGGAAATTGGTGAAGGGGATGAGGGAGGTGGATCGATTGAGGGAGAAGGAGGAGAAGGGATTTGCTGGCTTTTGATCGATCTAACTCAAATCCCTTTTTTCCTTTTCTTTAATTTTCCTTTTTGATTAACCAAAACAAGCCCTCTACCTTTAAAGTACAAAACTAACCTCCAAGCAACTAAAAATGCAAAAACAACCCTGGTCTCAGCAAAAATGCAGAAACAACTCTAAAGCTCAATAAATTACCAAACCGGCCCTAGAGGCAAAATTACCAAAATGCCCTTTAAGGCTAAAACTGCCCTAACAGCCCAACGAAACAACAAAATTAATTGGAAAACATACCTGGGGAACCGAGACGAAAACCTGGGCCATTAAATTATCGAATTGTCTCAGAAAGAATATATTGATAAAATTCTTGAGAGATTTGGCATGACGAATTGTTCTTTTAGTCCTGTCCCACTGCATAAAGGAGACAAACTTATTCTTGAGCAGTGTCCAAAGACTCCAATGGAATGAGAAGAAATTACCAAATATCCTTATGCATCTCTTGTGGGGAGTTTAATGTATTCACATGTTTGTACAAGGCCTGATATTAGTCATGTGATTGGTATGCTTGGAAGATTTCAAAGTAACCCAGGAATCGCTCATTGGAAAGCTGCAAAGAAAGTATTGAGATACCTAAAAGGCACGAGGAATTATATGCTCACATATAGAAAATCAATTCTGACTCAGACCTTGTTGGATGTCCTGACACTAGGAATTGCACTCTTGGCTATGTGTATCTCTTATGTGGAGGTGTAATATCATGGAGAAGCTAAAAATCAGAGTTGCTTTTTGGATCCACTATGATGGCTGAATATGTGGCATGTTATTAGGCTTCAATTAAAAGTACATGGCTACGTAATTTTGTCCCACAGTTTGGCAATTTAAGGATTACCTCTAATCCATTAACTGTCTATTGTGACAATGAAGCTACCACATTTTTCTCCAAATATGATAGGATAACCAAGGGTTCAAAACACATGGACCTAAAATACCTATTACTGAAACAAGATATTAAACTAAAGAAAATTGTTGTAGAGTCGATAAGTACAAACTTACAAGTGGCAGACATATTTACGAAAGATCTACCTCCAAAGACTTTTCAGGGACATACTGAAAGCATGGGTATTGCAGATAGTTCCTAAATAATTTTTGTGTCATTTAATTATGTACTTACATATGTCAATTATTGATCTCTTACTATTTTTCTTTACATCTGCTACTTCTGTTTTCTAATGTGTATACACTTATGTTAAGATGAAAACAAAAATAGTTTTTACTTCAAGACATTATGTGACCATTAAGTTAATCTCATTTATGGTCTAGTTATGAAAGTTGTTAATGTTGTAGTACATGGAAGTAAGCATATTGTAGAATAATGTGCACGCGCTATGAGTCTCATTAACAACTAGATTAGCCAAGGCACTTATGATAACAAACTAATGAAGTTATTAGTATATCACGTGCGTATTATGATCTTAATACGAAAACACTTATGAATTTCCTATTGACCAAGTGGGAAACTGTAAGGAAATTAAACGTATATGTTTTATATCCTTTAAGTTGGTCAATATTAAAGATAAAAGTTTTCTTATTAATAAATATGTTATAAACTTGAAAACGTTATTTGTTTCTCATGAATTCATTCTCATTATGTTAACATTGATGAATTGTTAGATTTGAGAATGAATTACATTTCTCATGAATTTAGTTTCTCATGAATTTATTCTCATTGATGGATTGTTAAATTTGAGAATGAATTACGTTTCATTCTCTTTATGTTAACATTGATGGATTCTTACATTTGAGAATGAATTACAATCTCATGAATTTATTCTTTTACGTTAACCTTGATTGAAGGTTAAAATTAAGATTAATGAAATACGGTCCTCTCTCTACCTATAAATATCAACACTTGTCCATCACAATTGTTGTACAATGAACAAGGAGAATTAAGCTTAATGAAATACAATTAAGTTTATAGGCAAAGAGAGAGAAACCAATTTCTTCTATTGAAGCAATTGTTAAAAACTTTAATATCAACAACCATTGTTTGTTGTTTCAAATGCTTATTGAATCACGATGTCAGGAGGTATATATGTTTTAATCTCATAAAGATTTAATTATATTTTGTAATAATCATGTTATTCAAGATCTTAGGATTCATGTTATGCATAAAATATCTAACATAAAGTACCACTCAAAAAGATTCCGCGAGTAAAGAAATTAGGCTAAAATTGACTTAAAAGCATTCATATGAATAAAAAAAGTTATTATTATTATTGTATGTATGAGATATCATATTATAATGTGAACCACCAGGTGAGAACATCACTTAATCACCAATCCCATCCCATGAGCTATGAGTTGTAAAGATCATCAAAGAAAAAAAAAACAAAAGAATAGACATAAAATGTAAAGTAAAAATTAATAAATCAACATCTTTTGTATATTATTGAAAACTTGTTAATTAAGCTCTTTCATATATTAAACAATAAATCAAAGACTTGAAGGACTTAGGTTAAGTTAGGTGAAAAAGGGCAATATATTCAATCTATGTATTTGTATTGGAGAAAGCATCAACTTGGATAGGATGGATGAGGACATGAAGACATGTACTAAAGTGAGAGAATCCAATTATTGTTTTTGCCTAACCCTAATTGGTTTTTTTTTTTCTTGATAAAAAAAAAATGCCCATTTGGAATCTTGGTTTGTTTATGTAACTATGATTTTTTAGGTTTTTCACATTAATTCTTAAGAAACATGTGTATGGTGTAGTTTTAAAATGAATCAATATGCAAATTTTTTACTCTAAAAAAAATAGTTTTTTAAAAAGGAAATATTTAGTGACATGCGAAGATCATATGATTTTGAGCTATGATCTTGATCTATTTTTAATTTTATTTACAATAATTATATCTTAACCAATTAAATGGGTTCAAATTGATATCACTACTTGTCTCAAAAAGATTTCAAAATATTAAAAATAAAAAAAACTACTTGTTTCAAAAAAAAAAATTTTGATATCACTACAAAAAATAACTAATATGTATACAATAAAAACCCTCATAAATTACCGATTTCATTAATTATATTTAATCAGCATTTTCGGTTAACTTTTTTTAAAAATAGACTTTTTTTTAAAAAAAATTCAACCTTATTTCAGGATTGGGTTTTAAATCTATAATGTCTTGTTTATTAGATGATACAATTGAAACTTCACTAATTATATTTAATCACCATTTTAGGTTAACTCTTTTTTACAAAGAAATTAAAGTAGATATTTTAAGCTAACTAATCATTGTTATGATTATATAGTAATTTTTTAGAATTATTGGACAATTTATTGATGATTTTACCCATTGAATACAAGATTTAAAGTCCATAGACAAAAACTTAGTAAGCCAAGATGGGCAAGTAAAAGACCAAACCTCATTGGACTTGGAATGTAAAGCAAAAACAGCTGATTGATAGATGGGCCACTTGATTTAATTAATGAAAAATGGTACTAGATGGATTCTTTTTACAAAAATAATTATAAATGTAAGTAAATTTGAAAGTATTTGTATTTATAGTCATTAATATACTTTAATATTGAATTATAAATATTAATTAATATTGTATTATGTATAATAAATACAGATTAATGCACTATTATAAGAAAGTATATAATAATACTCTTTATTATCGATAACTATACTTGCTTTTTTCTTTTTTTTTTATAACTGTCTATGTTTTTAATTATTTTCTAAAATTGACTAGGCTAGTATGAGTTTCCCTTAATTAATTTTGTATATCCCAATAAGTTATCATTATTGAGGATTCATATTGATAAGGTTAGAATATCTTCTAATATTTATGAAATATGTGAACTATTCCCTCTCATCGTCAATTGGCTTAGAGATGAATGTCCACATCATCTAATAATTATCAAGAAACCGTGAAAACAACCTCCCAATTTCATCAAAACAAATACCAACACAAAATTGTTCGTATGTTGAAGAGTAAATAGCCTTGACCAAACTTTGAAAATCCATCTCAAACCCTAATGGGATGGAAGACCACTCTGAAGTATAAGGGAAACACCAATACTAAGCCCAAAGATAGTTTCAACATTGTTAAATATCAAAATCGAAAGAAAATTCTATAATTCGCTCGTTTATTCTGGATGGCCAAAAAAATATCTAGAATTCACTTTGTCAAGAAATACTTAGATACACTTTGTCCAAAGTTAAATTGTAGCAAAATTAAAGCCAAATAATTTACTTGATCTCCGTTGACTACAATTTATGCTAAAACATCTCACAGATCATATCCACATTCCAACCACTCATGGGTAACATTCACAAACATTCTTATCATTATTGACAAAAAGAGGAGTAAAAACTTAAAAAGTTGTTTCCCTTGCCAACCATGAAGTACAAAAATAGACCTTTAGGAAGTAATTCACGACCCCAAAACAACACACTTCTCCATACAAAAAAAAATTTTAAAAAAAAAGAAATAAAAAAGAATTGTTGTTATGTAGCAGAAAGAAAATCAGTATATTTATATTATTTCCCTTTAAAGACGGTAGATACTACTAAGGAATTTTGATGTTGCAATAATCTCCAATGTTGCTTAGCTAATAAAGCTTTGTTGAAACTAAAGTGTCTTGAAATCCATTCCTCCTTTATTTTTGGGTAGGCGCAATATTTCCATGATTTTAATGATTTTAAATTGATTTTGTTCTTTCCATTAGAGTCGCCCCACCAAAACCTAGCTACCAATATTGGTCGTAATTAATGTCTTTGCAAAAAGATTTTGGTGACCGAATAAATGACATCACATAGGCTGAAAACAAAAAAAAAGATCCTAGAAAATAAACATTGTTGTTTTAATTAATTTAAAAACAAAAAAACAATATCATTACTGAATAAATTGGACCCTTGTTAGTTCAAAACTACTGTCCTCTTAATGAATCCATTTGGAACATTGTTTGAAATGCAAGTTTAAATTCAAAGCAAAATAAATGGTTTGTTATGAAATATAGGGTAGCTTCCCCATTCCAACCACCATATTAATTTGTAAGAAACCAACTTTTTTTTCACCTATTAATTTGAAAGGCTACTTCAAATATTTCCCCTATTATATACATTGATTTTGAAGCCAAAAATAAACAAATACCTAACAAAAACAACCAACTAAAGGCTATTAGAAAAGGTTATTAAGTTGCCACTAGCCTTATGAATTTTGGGGTCCCTTGCCTTATGTTATTCTATAACAAATTGGGATGGCCTAAGTTGAGCCAACCCCATATACATAAAAAGTCTATATGTATTAGCCCCTATTTGACTCATATGATAAGTGTTTTAATGATAAATAATGTCGCGTGGCCGAATGAACTACCATCTAAGTTCTCATTCATTAGGGAGGTTTATATTTGTGATCAAACTAATATATCTAACTATGGCCGAGGTTCATCCATGGCAATTTTATAATTTGTACTCATGACATGGGAGAAATTATTTGAGTAAAATCATCATAGTGTAGGGGCAAATTTTGTATGAGATAACTTATGTATTGTTGGATGCATTGAGAGAAAAAAATTATAAATTTTCTCATTTGTATTATTTCTTAACAGTAACATGCAAAAATTACAGAGCAATTTAGCACATCAATGTTCTCTAACACAAAAATTGAAAACTAAAATTAAAGAAAAATAAAATGTGATCTAAATTAGATTACATGTATTGACTTCAAAATATAAGTGATGCATAAATTGCTCTCCAAAAAGTATAGGGAATTTGTTAGGTGGCAACTTTTGGATTGTGTATTTTAATTGTAACACATTTTTAGAAATATTTCATCCATAATAGAATTTTGAATGTTTTTTCGTATTCTAATTATGCCCTTTATCATCTTGATGGAAGGCTATCTGCTGCATTGATTGTAAACTATCTATGGCACTGATTAAAAATTATAATGAAAATTGTTTGTAGCACTGATATTTCAAGACTATACTAAAGACTGTTTGTAACACTGATTCAAGACTATCTGTTGTAATGGATTGAAAATATCAGGCGTATAGATTTTTTTTTTTTTTTTTTTTTTTTTTGTCTTTCTTTAGGCATGCCCAAAATTTATGTACTTGTAAAAAGTTGTTATTCATACAATTTTTTTTTTTTTTTATTATACATGAAAAAGTCCCAAAATTATAAGACACTAATTAAAGCACTTCTAGCATGAAGTGTAGCTCTTGAAATCATCTATTTCGGACTCCCAAAGAAGCAAGGTAAACATCTTCCATCCAAGGGAGTGTTTGTTTGACGTAATTAACGAAGTTTTTACAATTCCTCTTCAAACAATGATATTCAAACAAGCTATTATAATCACTCAATATAATCAGTCATATTTTTAACTACTCAAAAATTTATTTCTAATTACCAATTTCTAATTATTCATTTATAACCACTCATTTCTAATCCATTATAATAATTATTCATTTCTAACAATATTCAAACGAGTTATTAACTACAATCTCTCTACAGCCAACCTCAATCAAATGAACTATTACTGAAACTTAAATCTCTAACCATTCAAAGGAATCACTCTACAATTGCACATCCAAACGCCTACTAAATTTTTTCATCGCTAAAGTTCAAACCTTCCTGAGCTCGTGTGGTGGTTATTTAAAGTTATTAGAAGACAAATATATTTTGCATTATTGGATCTATAAGAGAGAAACTCGAAAAGTACTTTAAATTACTGATGTTTTTTTATGTATATATATATATTAAATGATATCATTTCGCACTAATATTGGATCAAATTTTGATGGATGTGTTTTTTTTTTTTAAATTATTATTATGGTATAAATGTGTGCATAGATGTTAGTTTATTCTAAGAGTCAAATTTCTTCTTCTAACCTAAATATAGTTTTTCAGGGGATTTGAATATGCCACTTTTTATTTGATACTTCATTGACTAAGTAGGCAAGAGTCATACAAAATAAAGGTGACTATAGGAAATACCTTGAATTTTGAGTTATTATACAATGAACATATTCTTTCTATAATTTAGATTTTGTACGCCAAAAAACTATCATTGAAATAATATTCTCTCAATATAACTATGAGGAAGAAGATTTATCGTATGCAAATTCTTGCATTTCTCTCGACTCATATAAACCAAAAATATAGTCTCCATAATGTTGGTGAGCATAATGGACCTGATTGGTGGGTTAAATGAGTAACATGCTACTTCTTAATCCTAAATAAAATTCAATAGTTTTAAATTTAAAAAATTTTAAAAAAACAAAACAAAACAAAACAAAAACAAAAAACACTAGCTTTAGTAATATTTTTTATTTTTTTATGTCAAAATTTAAATCTTGTGTTATATATTCTTATTATAAAAACAAATAAACAAACATTCTGCAAACCCGTTCAGTGAACGACACAATTGAATTTGATTTTTTTTTTTTTTTTTTTTGAGAAACAATATGATTTAATTATTTTAATACTGAAACCAAAATAATATAGATATGAAAATATAATTAGTGTTAAGTGCTTAAATTTTAAATTATCTTTCCACGATTTCGCGAATAATTATTGCAGCCATTCTTTTTTAAATTGAGAAACTCTCCAACAAATAAATTAAATTTATGTTCTTTGAAAAATGTTATAATTTGTTTTTAATTGGTATATATAGATATATATCTTCGAGAAATTTCATGTTTGAATTTATCATCAAGAATATATGGCTTAAAAAAGACATTTTTTTAAAAATAAATTTCATTATATAAATACCTCTTTAAAATATAACTTCCAAAATTTCATGCATAATTTATCAACAATATTTTTATATAAATCATGGTCAATAATAAAATTGTGTTTTAGAAATTTAAAACTCTCAATCGTAATTAATTAGATCAGTTTAATCAGAACAATAATTGACAAGTATCAAAATATATCAAATGATCATTGTTTATCCTCTAAAATATTTATATTTTAGAATAATAAGAATACTTTATTGGGGGTTGAAGTTTTTTGGCATGTCATGCCACACAATTAAGTGGAGATTTCAAGAACTCAAAAAAAATGGAGATCACAAATTTAAAGAAAAAAAATATCAAGTTTTGAATGGTAAAATTCTAAAGAAGTGGTAGAAATTGCGGATCATAATACACTTTCCAGTTTTATTCCCTTTGCAGAATACTTTCATTTAAACTTTTCATTATTATTTAATTAAATAAATAAATAACTTAAGAGTAAATTAAAATTTTTGTTAAATCTGTGTTTAGGAGATAAACATTACGCTTGCATTGATTAGGTAAAAAGTAACTTCACTCTTTCTTTGCATTGGATGATTTAGCTGATTGGTCAAGCTTTTATTGGGCCATTAAGTGTAGCCATTGGAAACCCACTTAAATAGTTTTTTTTCACTATTCATCATCTCCTACCTTTTATAAAAGAGGATTGTAATTCATTTTCTCAGTGTGATGATTCTGCAATAAAATTGAAAGGTATTTACTTGTTTTTTCTTAAACTCGGATTTTTTTTTTCTTCTTCTTCCTCGTTATCTTCTGTTCACTCTATCGATTAGATTTTTTCCATGCTTGTTGTGTTGCGATTGTAAATTGTTTATAATTGGTATCGAATTGTTGGATAGGGAATCAAGAAGAAGTCGAACTCTGTAAATTTTCAATAAGTAATCAAAATGTCTGCAAGATTTAAAATTGAAAAGTTTAATGGACAAAGTGACTACGGTTTATAAAAGAGAAAGATAAGCCTTACTGGTTCAGCAGAAGGTTGCAAAAGTTTTTGTTGTCAAAGATGAATCCACATCCACTATATTCAAACAAGAAAAGAAAGAAATGTCTAAGATCACTTACTGCATGATCGTTCTTTACTTTTGAGATAATGTTCTCAGAAGGATCTATGAAATTGAAGATGTTTTTGAAGTTTGGAGTAAGCTTGAACAAATGTGCGTCTCAAAGTCACTCGGCAACATAATTTACCTCAAAGAGAGGTATTTTGGTTTCAGATGGACTCAAAAAAATCTTTGAAAGAGAACATAGATGAGTTCAATAGAATCTGCACATAATTGACAAACTCTAGAGAAAAGATTGATTTAAAAAATCATGTTATAATTCTGTTGAATTCACTCCTTGAAAAATACAATGAAGTGAAATCGGCGATGAAATAGTGCAGAGATTCACTAACTATTGATCAAATCATCAATATTTTGAAATCCAAAGAATTGGAATTGAATGTCAAGAAGGCACAATTAGAGGCGTTGTACATCAAGAACACGAGTTTCAAGAGTAATAATATTAGATAGTGTGGACATCCATCTCAAAACCAATTGGTAGTGAGAGAAGTAGTCCACCTTGATTCTCAACATGCTCCTTCAAGCTGCTGCCTCCTTTGGGTTACCAATCTTGAGTCGGATCTCAATTTCATTTTTATTGGACCGAATACCCGTCTAGGTTTAATGGGCTCTGATACCATATTAGATAGTGTGGACATCCATATCAAAACCAATTGGTAATGAGAGGAGTAGTCCACCTTGATTCTCAACAAATAATTCTAAGAATCAGAAACAAAATACCACGAATATATAGACGACTCATATCTCTTCATCCTTGAATAGAAATTCCAAAGAGAAACTCTTATGTAACTATTGTAAGAAACATGGGCATACAAAATGCGAGTGTCCAACATTAAAGATGAAAGGTAGATTTTTCACGAAACTATAGGGAGAAGAATCGGTTAACCTTTTGATAAGTAATGATTCCATGGAAGTTCTGATAGTGAATCAAATTGCAAATAGAGATGAGGAATGAGTGCTCGATTCAGGCTGTAGATGTACATTTCACATACCCTTCATTGCGAATATTTCATGAAACTTGATTAATGCAGCTCTAGTAAGGTCATGCTAGGCAACAACTAGCACTGTAGTGCAATATCAAGGGAATTAGAGATGTGGCTCTGAAAGTGGAAAATGGATTCATTAGAGTATTGCATGGAGGTCGTTATACCCCCTAAATTGAAGAGAAATTTGATTTCTTACAAAACACTTGACAAAGTCGGCTATAAATATATATCACATAAAGGTACGTTTTTTATTTCAAGATCGCAAGTCGATCTTGGAGAAAATAGAAGCACCTTGCAATTGGTCAAACAAATCATCTTTCTTTGGTAGCGGGTACTTGTTTTTCACTGTTACTCTATTCAGCTCACAGTAGTCAATACACAGATGCATGGAGCCCTCCTTCTTCTTCACAAAAAAATAAAGGCTCTCCACGGGGACAATCTCAGACGGATGAACCCTCGATCCATCAACTCTTACAACTTCACTTTTAATTCCTTCAACTCTACTAGAGCCATCCAATACGAAGCCTTAGAGATAGGAACCGTACCAGGCTCGAGCTCAATGTAGAAATCCACCTATCGAGGTGGTGGTAAGCTGGGCAACTTCTCTGGGAAAACATCAACGAACTCTTAAACTACTGGCACGGCATCTATGCTCGGGCAATCAACTTTCTGTCCTTAACTGTAGAAATCAAATGAAGACAGTCTCTCGACCTGCACCCTACGGCAATCCTGAAGGAGAGTGAAAGATGACCTCGTTTCTACGACAATCGATAACTGTGTGGTTCTCAAATAACCAGTCCATCTCTAGGATGGCATCAAACTCTCTCAAAGGTAAAACTATCAAACATATATCCAAAAGCTGGTCTGATACACGTATCTGACTGGCTCTCACTTTCATATCAGTAAACATATACATTCGCTCTGAGTTAGACATAGATAATTTGAAACTCAATGGCTCCAAATCCAAGCAAGCAGTAGTCACAAAAGTAGCAGAAAAGAATGAATGTGTGGAACTAGAGTAAAAAACAAAACATAAGCTATAGGTAGGGTACCTGCGACCATGGTGTCAGACTCCTCCCTGCTGACGGGTGGTCACGTCAACACGTTTTTGCTATTGTTGGTGCTGCAGAGGGATAGGAGGTGCTTGAGCGAGAGCAGCAGTGGAGTAGTGGTCTTTCCTGACTCTACTCAAGATATGCTTCAACAAACTATTTAAATTAATTCCTAACTCTTGAGTATATGTGTGCAAGTGTACACAGTCATATTGTAGCAAATTTGAATTCTGTTAAAAGATCATTCTCCTCAAGGATTTGATGTAAATCTCATTCCATTCACAGTTATGAGAGTCGAAGTAATGGGAAAGATATTTATGTAGATTTTTAACTATCAATACGAAAATGCTTCAACAATCAATGGAATCGAATGCTTCAGCAAAATAAGACGCAAACAATCAATATCAAATTGTAATGAGATTAACAAATACACGCTCAACTTAAATCAGTCAACTAGCAAATATCGGTAAGAATTAAGGTGCTTTGGAGCAAATTGCTACAATGACAAGGTTATCTAGCTAAATTTTTGTAGCAAGGCTTTTAATGAACCAGTTGTTTAAGTATGTAAATAATGTGTTCTTTTTCTTTGAACACGAGTAAATAATGTGTTCTTTTTCTTTGAACACGATTTTTCCTTTAGATTTTCATATTAAGGTTTTAAAGAGGCATATTTACATAGATATCTAAAGGGGAGTGTTATGAATATATAAATATTCATAACTCATAATGCATAATGCATGTGAGTTATCAAAATTCCATAACTCGCAAGAGTTAGATGTGTTTTGAATAACATCTTATAAGTTACTACTTTGTGTATTTAGTTTTTTTTTTTTTTTTTTTTATTGTGTATTTTGTATTCTTGTAACATACTCTGATGTAAATTCTATAAATAAGAATGTAAAGAAACTTTGAATAACAATTTAAATAGAGAAGAACTCACTTTTATCTTTACTTTATTTGTTCTTGTGTTCTTGGTTAATTCAAAACAATTTATTGTTTTTTTATTAGAAATATACTTTTCTTGTTTCCACTTTCAAATTTAGCTTCTAACACAATTTTGTCTCAATAATTTTTTATTTTATAACAATTTAGCTCATAAACTTTAGTATAACACAATTTAGTTCATGTAATTTAAATTTTTCGTAATTTTAATTATAACATAAAAGTTTCCATAAAAATTAAGTTTCAATTTTTTTTTAAATATGTATTGACTTAAAACCTAATTAGTTATTGTCTATATATATAAACAATCTTCTTAAATTTTAACAAACTTTTCTAATACACTCAATTTTTTTTTGAAATAATACACATTGTTGTTTTAAGTTGTAGAGACTAAATTATTTATTTAAGTTTAGAAATTAAATTGTTGCAAAATTATTGAAAGCATTGGAACTTGAACATTACAAATTGAAGATGAGTCATAATTCATTAACACAATGCAAATTTAGTAATTCCGCATATCCATTTGGACCATTGACAACCAAGAAATTAAACAAATTAAAGGAAGTTTCCCTTGAAAAACAAGTTTCATGATCAAAGGGCTACTTAATTTCTCTTCCAAAATATGTCTCTTTCAGCACAAAAAATGTCACATTCTATTCAACAACATGCATGCAATATGTTGGTGCACTTTTTGAAAAACTGTGGAATATACATTACATTGTGTGCTTTGTCTATATTTTTATTCGATTCTCTCAATTAATTTGGTAACATTAATTGTTATACAAAGAACATTTGGCCTTGATATCTCATTAATTTGATTGGATTTGGTGATATGTCACTTTTTATTAGATTTTGAAGTATTATATTGTCGTCAACATATATGTATAGAAGATGAAGATCTTAATCATTCATATGTATAGTTATAACGGTCGGGAGAGACTAATTAGTTTTTTTTTTTTTTCTTTTTTTTTTGAAATAAGGAATGATATATATGTTTTTAACCATTTTTTTTCTTTTTTGAAAAGGAAATCGGAGCTTCACTCCCCTATATTGAGAGCACCACTTACCCGTCTCTAGGCTGTGGCACCAGGATATTTTGAAGAGTATTCTAGTTTAAGCATTTTCCAACGGCCTCGAACCATGGATCTCTAAAAAAACTAGTCTTGAAGTTGTTGCCCTCAACCGCTGGGCTGCTCCTTGGGAACCATTTTAACCATATTTATATTAAGAACAGACAATTTAAGTAACTCAGAATATTCAATCCAAATCATAAAATTCAATTGAGTTATAATTAATTTAGATGAATTGACGTTAATTATGATTTTATAATTTTCATTCAATTGAAACGAATCTTAATTTGCCATTTTTTGGGTCATTCTAGGCAACCAAAACTCAATATATATATA
>JBBMKA010031580.1:0-24304 GCA_037833695.1 Sechiopsis laciniata
TACTTGGCCACCAAGTCGAGGTGAGCTGTGAAATCTTCATTAATGCAGCGTTCCTTGATTTCCATCAGAATTTATTTTATTGATGCCACCTTGATTACTTGATTGATTCTTGATTATTTCCTTGATGGCGTATCTTTCCCGAGTGTGTTTTTATTTTAAATTTACGCCTTTTTGTCCTGCTACTCATCGCTCGCGCTGATTGTCCTTTCTGTGGTGTAATTAATAAATCCTGTCATTAGCATTGATTAGGCACAGTTTACTCAAGATTTATGCTAAAAACATGAAACTACGCTGATGATGCTCAATTGCGAATGCATACTGACTTTCTAAGTGATTTCATCGTATTTCTTCTATTAATGCTTGCTGTCCCCCTTTAATTCAAGAATAATGCTAACTAAGACAACCTAAAATATGCTCTATTTGAGAGCTATCAATCTATCACCAATAGTTTGTCTGATCATTCCTCGTTGAAGCTACGTTTTAAGAAATAAATCTAAGTTTTGAATTTTGTCGCCATTTTCGATTCCAAGTTATTTGCGGCATGTGACCAGATGGAGATGCAGTGTTAAGCCCGACTATTTTTTTTTAAAAGATCGAACAAATTTCATTAAAGAAACATTAGACAGTAACCTTAGAAATTGTAGAGAAAAATCATTAAGTGTATTCTCATGACCAAGAGATCATAGATTATCTTCCATGGTTGACGCAGAGATTTTGGTTACTTTGTTATTTTTTAATCACGTTAGGGGTGGCATAGTCTCTTACTACTCTATCTTTATCATTTGCGATCATGATAGGGTTAGCGTGTAGCTCCTCCATTTAGCTACTGTTTTCTCACCTCAGCATTTTTTGTGGGAACATTTTCCTAATTTGCATCAGCCATTCTTCTCGCGTGATTTTGTCTCCTCCCTTGTTCCTTCTGTTCACGTTGCGCTCAGGTTTTGGATCAAAGGGTTCTGCAATCCCTTGCATGTGCATACATTTGACGAAATCCCTTCAATAGAACAACATAGATTAGCTTAATCTTAAAGTACCACTTTTACAATACTCGCTAAATGAAAACAACTAACAAAGTCCCAAGCAACAGCACCAAAAACTTAGTGAAAAAAATAAGGTCACGCGATGTTTGCTCTATGTTAGCTCTAGCAAAATGTGATCAAAATGGAAATTAGCGATGCCATCCTAGACCTTAGATTGCGTAAGTATACGCAATCCTGTTGTAGCAAGTTTTAATTAAAGTACATGTCATCTCCACAAGGAATTTGTGTATTCTCAATTTAGTTTTCATAGCAAGAGTTCGTGGTGAATGATAAATTATTTTAATAATTATAAATATGATTCGTAGAAATAAATAAGCTGGCGAAGTAACGATGAATGCAAAAGCTATAAAGTAACAAATAGACAGTAGAGTGATGCTGTGAACTAATAAATGGCAAGTATTGGTAGGGGAATAAGACTTTCATGTGTTTTGCAGTAGCAACAAGGTATTACCACGAAAAGCAAACTACTGATTGCTTAACTTCAGGCTCTCTCAAGCTCTAGAATGGCTCTTTCAAGTACTAGTTAGGTTTTCTCAAACTCTAACAAGAAATAAAACCAACCAATCAGCACTACGAAAAACATTATCTCTAAGTGTCTTTAAATTTTTAGTAAACTTAGCAAAACCTAATGTTATGACATGCAAGTTTGCTCCATTCCTTTTTCTCTTGAAAACGAAATATAGTTATACAAACAACTGATAAAAAAATGTAGTTAAGATTAGTGTAGCATACATATATGATTCGCCCTTGCTACCTCTATGCTATAGCAAACACCCTATTTTCCTATATCCTCCCGATTAATGATTTAGCTACTCATGGCATAAAAAAAATGCGAAATAATAGCAAAAACAACTTCCATCTTCATTACTAAAAAACAACAAGAGTTTACTATAACGATTATGCAAAATTTCTGTAACAAGTAAAAGATAGAAAATGCCTGGTTAACACTGTTGAACTCTGAATAAACTCCGACACTACTAATGTCTCCGGTTACAAAATAAGCTACACAACTAGTATAATGGCGCAAACTAGAAACTAACTAAGCTTCAGCGAACAGACCGGATGGCCAAAAATAACATCGAAGGAAGAAAAACTGATAAAAAATTATGGAGTAAATTGATCTCTCATTTCCAAATCTCTTGAAACGATGAAGGAGGTTCGCTATTTATAGTGCCCCCGACAAACTCTGCTCTATAATTTACTTTGACATTCTCTGCTCCACCATTCGCGTTAAAAAGCGACAGCTGAGATTATCTAGACTTGGCCTAGATTTCTTACACTCGCTCTATAGGAGTGCTGCATCAATCTAAAAATATTAGGTCTTTTAAAAATGCAACTTAAGATTCACACAATCATGCACTTTTGCTGCAACAATCCTCTATAATGATATCCTAACCAGAAAACTAAAGAATATTTTACTTTCGCTCTAAACATGATATTGCAGCGAAAATGAATGTAGAACTAGATTAAAACGTAGCGAATTCCACACGAAATTGTATTGTTCTGAGCTATCAAGCTTTCAATTCTTAAGAGTTATCAATGACATTTAATGTATTTTTCAATTGTTAATAAAGAGTTATTATTTTAATTTATTAAGCATTTTAATTATAAAAATCTTTTTCTCCATCCCATTAATTGGATTAATGGAGATAGCCACATGGTTATTAAGATAAAGACTTGGACAACTATGTGGGGCATACAAGTGGATCTGGTTGCAAGTAAATAACCTTAACCCATCTACAATATATGGCCTAAGGTTGGATGCCTAAGTTGTAACAACCCGAGTTTTCGTTACAACTCTCCAGGTATGTTTCTAATCGTTAATTGAGTTCGTTGGGCTGTTATTTCAATTTTAAACTTAGGGGTAATTTGGTAAGTTCACCCATAGGGCCTGTTTTATTATTTAATGATTTTTAGGGTTATATTTGTGATTTCAAGACAAGGAAGGTTAGTTTTTTATTTATGAAATAAGTGCCAAGTGGCCAAAAGGGTTTTCTTTTTTATCGATCGTTTAATCTAGTGTTCTCTTCACTGATCATTTTAAGAAAACCAGAGAGAGTGTAAGAGATCTCCCTTCCATCAATCCTTCTCCATGGATTTGTCGTCGACATCGATCGCTGCTAAGACAAGCTCACTAGTGGTTACTCGATATAACTACGCAATGAATGAACTCTAGGCTTAACTTAGTGCTAAGTGTGGCTTTGAAATTGCTACGTGCAAGTACACGCGGTCAGAATGCAGCAAGTAATAAGTAAATTATCGATTTCCACAAGGATTGAAGTTTAGAATTATTTTTACTAATTTAAAAGTGGTGTGAGTAAATAAAAAGTTAGCATAAAGGGTACTCAACGCACTGCATGCAGTAGTAAAAGGTTTATTCCTAAACTCTTTTTAAAAGCATAAAAGACTTCATACTAACCTATGGAACATGTCAATTAGCCTTAGGTCATATTTTCTTCCTATTCAGCAACCTATTAGTTTATGTGGATGGCCAGTCAATACTTAGTATTAAATTAAACCCTAATTTAACATGTTCTAGTAGTTCCACCCTAGTTTCCCTTATCACATGCCTAAGCTTTCCCATTTTTCCTTAGCGTTGTCTTAACAAAATTAGCTCATGATGAAAATGGATAACACGGCAAATGACATGGAAGGTAGCATGATGAACATCGTATTAATCAATGGCAAAATGAGTTTTAGGAAAATAAAATTAATATAATATAAACCATGAAATAACAAAACAATAATACGATTGGTAGATTGATATGGTTGAAGTCGTGGTGTAAGCAGTTCGTCGTGGGCTCACTATTAGGAATTGTCCCTTAAAGGCCTAGTAGTTTGTATTTAAAGAACAAACATTTAATGTTAGACAATTAATGTTATACTTAACTTATTAATAAAGGTTATTATTTTCATTAATTGTGCATTTAATATACAAACATCGTTCAACTTTATCGCATTAATTGCATTAATAGAGATATTCTCATGGTTATTTAGATGTACACTGGGACAAGTATGTGAGACATACAAGTGGATCTAGTTCTAAATTATTAACGTAAAACATCTACAATATATGGACTAAGGCTGGGCATCCAAGTCCTTGTGAAACTGTTGGTACGACCTGGTTTGCAAAGGTTGCAAACAACCTGATCTTGGTTGTTCACACAGAGACATGTGAGTGGGGGTGCCTATGAAAAAAGGAGCTTTTGAATAAGATGGAACAAAAAGTTTTATGATCGATCAAGTAATTCTATTATAGAATCGTATCAACTACTTCGCTAAGGATGATTGTATGTTGATGTGATCTTAATTCTGGGTGGGTTGTGAACTACTATTTTATGAAAGCCTCATTTGATGTGCATGGGTGAGATCAGACAGACAATGCTGGGTTAATAAGCCCTCCATGTTGGGGATTGCCGTACTGAGTGGTTATGAATGCAACCTCACAAGAAGAAATTCACGCCTTCCCAAATTTTAAGGAAGATGTAGATTTTTTCCCTTAAAAATTGATTCTGAGGCTTGGACAAAGGAATCCTCCCACTCATTAGTCCGAGAGGACATTCATTTATAGTTGGACTGTAAACACTTGTTCATTAGAGGAATCAGTGGCGCTTAAGGATAAAGATGTAATTACAGGGGTAGAACGAATTTATTGTGTCCAACAATGAATTACGAACAAGCTCGTGAAGGATCATATGACAGATGAACGATTAGACCCGTGGACGTTAACTTGTCCTATAATGCGAAAGAGTTTAGCACAGGTGTTTAGTAGAATAAGCCCGATGTTAACGAATAGAGATTGGATCCCAGGTCATTGTAGCTTTCAACCTATAGGTCCACTGGTCCCTGGGCTAGCTCATACTTGCTGGTACACTGTTTTATTAGAAAGTGAGTTTGAAGGGTTCAAACTCACATATTAATTATGTGGGACATAATTAATAGGAGCATAAAGTTTAATTTATTAAACTTGCTATTAATATATTGAATATATTAATTGAATATTTATTGAATAAATATTAATAAGGAGAAATTAATTTATTTGATAAATTAATTATAAATAATTAATGAATAATTATTTAATTAAGAGATCACGGTAATTTATATGTTGGACATATTAATTGGTTTAATAATTATTGGATAATTATTAAATGAAGAAAATTGAGTAATATGTTGGACATATTAATTGGGTTAGTAATTATTGGATATCCATTAAAGTAGAGAATTAATATAGTGGATATCTTAATTAGATATTTATTTATTTATAATATACTAGATATATTATGGAATTAAAATTTTCTGGATAAATATCGATGAAATTAAATAAAATAATATATGGAATTTTCAAAAATTAAATGAGAAAAATCAAATGGAAAAAATGCATTACTTTTATTTGTCCCACATCGAAAAAATTTTATGTTGGAACAACCATTCCTCTACTATAAATAGGAGACCCTGCAGGTCTTCATTAACATTCTATTCAGTTTCAAAGTAATGTTTATCACAAAGTTGAAACACATCTCTGAAAACTGAGATCTCTTCTCTCTTCCAGAGTTCGACTATACTGACAAAGTTTCTAGCTCCCTTCTCTAATGGCTTCCCACCAAGCATTCAATTGTTATAAAGAAGAAATAGCTTGGAAGAGCGAAGGAGATTGTTCATGGAGAATAGTCTATCCTACTCAACATAAAGACCATCCAGATTAGAAGGCATTGAATGAATGAAAATTAATATTTGGTGTTTTATTCACTCGTTGAGATATACTTGATGATTATGTGTGCTTGGTATAAAACATCCTTGGGCATACTTTATGGTTACAATTCTTTTGTATTGTTAGTGGCTCGTTGCAGAAGCTTATTCTTATGTTGCAATGTGTGGTCAAAAGTGTGCATAGTGTAGAAGTTTAAGAGCGACAAGGGTGGGATAATGTATTGACACATGTCTAGTACTAGATAGTTTTTATCCATATATTTTTCAAAACATATGTGATACCAGGAGGTCGGTCCCCTACCAGTACCAAGGATGTTTCTTCTATTAATATGATGATGAGATAATGTAGCTCTCTCGTTCCAAGCTAACATAAGGTTACTTTTTAGAGTTATCACTCTCGTTTATGAGATTTTCTATAGAGGTGTATGGTTACTTTTCCGGACTTCAGTTATTACTCAAGGGTAATCTCTCCATGGATATATCGAGTTGGGCTCTATGGTTGCTACTAAGGTGCTATGTGTAAGCTTAGAAGATAACCAGTTGGATTGTTGCATAATAGATGTTGTGTTTGTACATTAGTGGGTATGGACAGTAGTTTGTGGTTTTATGTGATTAATGGTGAAGTTACAACGGTAATATTGTAGGGTTAGGTGTACCAATAGTATGATAGAGTTGAGCTTAGTTACGTGGGGCGAAGTTCTCCATTATGGGATTGAGGTGATCTTTTTTTTTCAAAGTGCAAGTCATCTTGATTTTTGTAGAGAAAGGTTAGTTTCGCCATGTCAGTAAGCTACTTACTTGGTATTGATATACTCCCCATTCCTCTATGTTGCTTCTTTTGTAGATGACAGAATTGAAGTGATGATACTTGTGTTCGCTTTGACTGTGTGATTCCGTTTGGAGATCAAAGTCTTAATTCTAGAACTCACTTGGCCTTGTACCTCAGTCGGCGAGGTTGAGGTTCCAATTTTTATTTTTGGGGTGTTACAGTTATCTTTTAAAACATGATAGTGTTGGAAAATATCTTGGGATTTAATTATGGTTAATATTTTTAAAAAATATGGGTAATGATAAATAATTAAAAGATAATGAAATAAATATTTTAAAAATTAAATATGTTGAGATATGCCTTGGACCCTAAACCTAATTGTAATAGGATTTGAGCTATTCTATACCTAAATGAAATAGGATTTGAGCTTTTATGTATTTAGTCCTATTTGTAATAGGATTTAAGAAAGTGCTCTATTTAAACTCTCTTAAACCCCTAGTTTCAATAGATCAAACATTTTATTCTTATCTCTTAATGTATTAAAACTGCTCTCTCCTCTGTCCTTGGAGCTAACACAACGTTAGTAAACCATGTAATTCTGTTGTTCTTGTTTTACGTTTTTTTTTATTATTTTTGATTGATTGTTGATTGTCGTTTTCATAACAAAATCAATAATCTTTGGAATATTTTTTATGGGATAATTTTAAAGAAATCTTAATCTTGAAGTCATTTAAATATTGAAATATTTTTGGAAAATATTTGGGAAATGTATTAAGGGTTTTGTTCTGACTGGACAAAGTTTTCAGAAGATCAAGAAGTGATGACAAAAATTAATCTTGGAGAATATTTTAGTATATTTAAATTTCTTAGAAATATGTCAACCATCAAATCGATCATTAACTGTTTAAATTATATGTTACTTATTTGCATGTCTTTGCTGTTGCATAAAGTATGTCATATAGATTCAAAATCCCATAAAAGGTTAAAATGATTGATGCATTCTAAATGTGTATTAAATATATTAGATATATTTTAGGAATTGGATTCCATATTTAGGATTGTTCTCCATGTAGATCTCAAAATAAATAATTGTTATTTATTTATTGATTATCTTGAATGAATGGATTATATATATATGAAAATTAGTTTTTTCAAAATAGAACCAAAACAATAGACATTTTAAACCTGCTACAAAAATGATTATATTCTTTTAATATGGTTTTAAAAGAGATAGAGTCCAATAATCCATAAAAGTTCATAGAATTAATAGGATTAAGTGCTATCACTTGAATCTTTAGTTAATAAGATTAATTAAAGAACAATTTGATTTTGTAAGGATTGGTTGGAAGGGAACCCTTCCTAAGGAAGGTTCTATCAAAGGATAGATGTAATGTCCCACATTTTAAGAGAAACCCTCAAGGTACAATTATTCTTTTCGCGAGATTTTCAGTAATTTGGTAATTTCATCTCTAGGGACCCTTCTATAAATATTAATTGGTTTTGTGTTTTTAGGAATCCTTGGGGCATTTATGGAAATATGGTTGGTTTGGTTTGGAAAACAAGAAAAGAAAAGTGAGCAGTAAAAAAAAAAGAGTTTGAGTTTCTAGTTGGTGTAATTAAAAGAAAAGAAAAGAAGGTAAGATTCATTTTTAAAGAGGGAAATAAATGGCTGGATTTTAGAGGCCCATTTTTGGGTTATTAAAAGGAAATAATAAAGGAAAAAGGAGTTTGGTTTTTTTTGTTTTTTTAAAAAAAAAAAGGTAAACAAAAACACTTTTCTTCTTCTTCTCATCAAGCACAAACCTTAAAGCTTTCACCCTCCACATTTGCCACCGCCCCAATCCAATCCCAACGTCGTTCTGGTGCACACTGCCGCATGTCGTTCCCCGCCGCGACCTAGCCCCAATTGCATGCACGAGTAGCACCAGCCTTGTAACTCTGCGCACGCACGCCTAAAGCCCTCCATTCTAGCGGGTTTACGTATCCCATCTCTGCCCAATGCCGAACCGACACCCCAGCTGCTCGGAAGCTCTTCTACGCAGTCTTAGCCCATCTCGCGCACGCGTCTTGGGCCGATCAGTGCCACCACGTGTCAGCTGCAACAATTTCAGCGGCTTGGCATGGATGTTTTCATCTTGACGCTCCAACAGTCGCTTAACGTCGTCCACTTGGGCTTGGGTAATTCTTGGTCTGAAAAACCTATTGGTTTTGTTGTGCTAATGATTTTTTATGGTTAATAAGCTAAAGAAGATGTTGATTCTTATGTATGGTGTAGGTTGTTGCTTATTGTTGTTGTTCTTATGAAATCAAAGGGGGTGATTTTTTGTTGTTTAGGTTTAGTTTCGTGTTTCGCCAAGTTGTGGACAACCTTATTGTTCCGTTCAGTTTTTTTTTTGGGTAAGTTTTGAAGTTCATATTGTTGGTTTAAAGATTCAATGGTATTTTTATTATGTTTTGGATTAAGTGGCTGATTTTTGTAAGGCAAATGGTAGGTCGAAAAAACTTATTAGGAGGACCGTTTGGCTGCAGCTTTAGGAGAAATTTTCTTGTGATTTATTTTGTGTTGTTGAAACAGGTAAGGACCATCCCTACTGGGGTTGTGTGGACCCTTCACAAGGAAAAATTTACCGTGCTACTAATATGTTATATGAGTGATCTATGATGTTTTTATGTTGTTTGTTTGTATGATATGCCTTGGGATTATGAGGTCCAAAGGTACCACTTTTTATGTTAGTTTTAATGTTAAAATATATGTTGTATGTTTCATGATTCAGGATTATGGAGTCCCGAGGTACCACTTTTCATGTGCTTTAAATATTAAATAATTGTGAAATCGTCTGGGATTATGGGGTCTTAGCTTGTTGACTTCTATCTCGTGTTATGTTGCTCTCTATTCGGTATGTTTGTTATGATGACATGTTTTGGTTTATAGCTAGTCATGATCGTGTATGTTAGTATCCAGTTAGGATACCTGTTGAGTTATTTAGCATGTTTGGTGCTATGCTAGGACTAGGCTATTAAACACTTTTGGTTCGAAATTGTTAGTTGTCATCATCTAGAGGTTGTAGAGAACTTGTTCTCAATGGTCGGAACCGTTGAGGATTTATTCCCACGTTTGATAGCCGAGGATGTGATGTAACATGCTGCTCTCGATGCTGCCTAACTTGTAGCCCCTTTAGGCGGGCCCTAATCATAGTGTAAGTCTGCTATGGAAGGGTCTTAGCTTAGGGCGATAGGTGTGAACAGGCTGACTCGATTCGCTAGTGAGGGCCTCCAGTACCTTGACTCATTGGACACCTTTTCCTTTGTTGAGATAGGCATGTAGACCTAGACTAAGTCAGTTAGTGTAGGCCTACACCTGACTGGTTTTCAACACCATGTGGTGTATGCGTACACGCACCGTGTGTTAGGTAAATGACTCACCTTGACTGGTGTCTTTAGTACACCAGTAGTAACAAGTTGTTTCGCTAGAGAGTCATGTAAATAACTTCATGACCTGTCGTATTCTTATGTTTATGTGATCTTTTTAAAGGCCTCACAAGATAGTTGTGTAACGTACTTCATAACCTGTCATGTTGAGTTTAGGTGAGCGTCTTTAAGGCCTCACAAGAAAGAGTCATGCAACTAACCTTATACCAGAATTTGTGGAATGTTTAGTTGAGCAATAAATATTTATGTGCTAGCATGTTAGATTCTAACCTTGTGCATGGTACCCTTATTGGGGAGTGACGGTGCGTTTCCGAGTGCTAATATAAATGTACTGTAATTAACTCTGAGCTTAACTTATTGCTAAGTGTAACTCGGAATCACTTACGCGCAAGGATACGCAGTCAGAATGCAGCAAGTACTAAGTATTTATATTTTATCGTTCTCCATAGGGATTGATGTCTAGAACTAATAATATTAATGCGAGAGTTATGCGAAATGAATAAATAATGGGTTGAGTTGTGTGTGTGTTTAATTTTTATGCTAACAGTAGATAAATATGAATGCTAACAGTACTTAAACGTGAATGCATTGAGTACTGATAAGAAGACAACTATCGAAAATATTAAGAATACGAGACTAGTTTTCAAGTTTCATGTTTCCTTAATCTAATAAGTACTTCCACACTTAATGATTTATGGCAAATCCAGCTTCCGTTGCAATCACCATACTAACTCAGGGCGACGCAAGAGTTAGTAAGGTTATTCCTAACCTTTAAATGGTGAAAATCTTTTCACCAAATCCTAACGTAGCATACTGGATCATTCTGCAGTTCCTTCTTCCAAACTCGCCGTAGGTTACATGTGTGGGTAGCTAATCGACGCATGTATATTAAATAAAAAAGTAGCAGTGAAAAACATGATAACCTACACTCCTAACATGCTTCTACAAATAAATTCTCATAGAAAACTCCTATAATGCAGCATAGCAATAAACATAAATAGAAAGCTAAAATCAGCCAATTTTATTACTACTACTAAATGTTCATAACTATAAACTACTCCTAAGAAAAACTGTAAAAGTTGGAATTGGTGCGGTTTTGAAGTATGCAGTCCCTTGTCATCGACTTCTACAAACCCACAGGTTGCTCCCCCTTAGGATAGGCTTTTGGCCAACTGACCAGTTCCTTCCTTTAGATTGACTTTTGGCCAATCGACCAGCTCACCGAACCTCGACTTCCCTCTTGATATTTATAGAAATAAATTACTTGGTCACCAAGTTGAGGTGAGCTGAAAAATCTTCATTAATGCAGGATCCCTTGATTTCTGCTGGGATTTCTGTGATTGATGCCTTCTTAATTGCTTGATTGATTCTCCATTTGTTTCCATGTTGGTGTGATTCTTCGAACGTGACTTCCTTGTAGATGCAAAATTTCACCGAGTGGGTCGTTGTTCGCATTGATTCGTCCTTTTCATGTAAACTTTTTGCGTATCCTGCATTGCATCACTTATTAGCGTAATTTATTCAATATTTGTGCTTAAAATGCGAAACTGCGCTTGTGATGCTGAATTGCGAGTGCATGCAACTTCTATTGGTTTTAAATCGTAACTTACTATTATTACTCATTTATTTCCTTTAATCCTCAAAATAATGCAAACTATAATAGCCTAAAAATGTTCTTTATATGAGGCTATGAAACCCCCAAACTTAAATCATTGCTTGTCCCAAGTAATGCACAGTCTATTAGTTAGCCATTCTTGTTTAATTAAATCAGCTTTTCCTATTTTCAAGCTTAACCAAACAGTTTTCATCGCATTTCATAATCTTAGCATAAAACTTCTTCCTCTTTTCAGTTTTCAAATTTTCCCAAAGATTGAGGTTAGCCTTAAATCCTCCCTACCATGACCGACATATTGATCCTCAGCGTAATTATTTCTCATTATCCAATCACTTTCAACTAAGTTTGTGCAACATATTCTGTTAAGGCTTGTAATTAGGTTCCTTGATCCTTTGAGGCTTATGCTTGTCGCATTCCTATTAGGTTATACTCATGTCTACAATCCATAGTTCTTAAAATGTTCTGTTTGAGCATCAAACGTCCCATCTAAGCAATGAAAAGTTTTAACTTGCGCTAAAAGTGGATAGTGGAGTAATGGAAATCCTATGACTTATTCGTGCTTAATGCCTTAACTTTCAGAATGTGTTGATCATTATTTTATAAATTTTTTTTAATGCTGATTTTGATCGCTCTTTCTTTTCAGCATTCGCTCCCAGGCAGCCCTCATTCCCGAACTTAAATTCTTCATTATCCCTAATGAAGGTGAGGCTTAGTTCCCCCAAACTTAACTATTTATGTGATTGTGAAACTTTATTTCGGGCTCTAAGATGCTTGCAAATTTTGGTTCTTTCTGTCATTTATGATAAGGATTATTCTAATGCGAGGTTTGGATCTAGGGAAATTTAAGAATTCTTCTAATTGAAAGACAGTTCTCTACTAAAACTTAGATTTGCGATAATAATGCTAACTTGATCTTTCAAAGGGAAATTTTTTATTCTTATAAAATAATTATGAAGGAAATAAAACAAATTGCATCCTAGTGAATGAAATGCATGATCCTATAAAAGTAAAATTGCGACTATGAATGAAATGTATGTTTAAGGAAAAATATGCTTAAGGTAAATAAAAGAGCGGTTCTTCCATCTAAGTGTCTGCATTGTCTTCTTTATTGCCTTTTCCTTGCTCCGAATTGAGTATGTGTTTTGGAAATTCAGACCATTCGAAGTACTATTTTAATGTTGCAGCTGCCTTTTAATATTACTTCATTTATCTTATTTTCATACTCCCAAAAATCTTGCGAGTGGGAAAAAAATGCAGCAAATTGCTTGACCAACCTATCCTCATTTAAAAATTTCTCATCTTGCTTTCCTCCTTCCTGCCACCACGCATTCTCCATTTCCTTCTATGCTCAGTGTGTACTTTTAGAATCCTATCAATCGCTTGCTACTACACACCTTGCTCCAAACACAATCAGTGATAGTATGCGGAAAAAACATATTCCTACTTTTGACTGAGGCCCAGCACTAAATTTGCTCTTCCATTATCTTGCCTAGATTTACGCATGTTCTGATCTAGATCGCATAAAGAAGTAGTGCCTTATCCTTGCTGACTATCTTCGCATTAGTCAATGGAATAACCGCATTCTTAATGAATGCAATCCAGTCCTTCAGTTCTGGTTTGATGCAATCTATTAAAAATGACCATTGATTCTTCTACTTGGCACCCTCTGTTCCAATAGTTTTCGAGCAATCCTGCAACTGCTTCTTGGTTGGCTCCCTTAGTAGCCTTTGACAATCTGTTCCAATGTAGTCAGGAAGTAGGAAAACTTGTTCAATGCTTCGAATCTACAATCTATGATTTGGCCTTCTATGCGCGAGAAAAATTTCTTTTCTTTGTTAAGATTTACGTAGAATTGACAAACCCAGTCTTTCCTTGCGTCTATGGTGGGTAATGCTAAACTTCCCCAGCCTATCTCACCCAACTTAACACCTACTTCCTGCAGAATGCTTTACACCGACCATCATCGATCCTGCCAGAATCTCTTCCATTCTAGCTTAGCATAGAGTTTTGATTCTGAAACAACTGGATGTCTATCTCTTCTACTTTCTTCCTCCCCATTATCGGAAGTTTTACTGCTAGAAGCTATTAATTCTAGGTAAAGAATTGGAAGACAAAGTTTTTGGTTTCTTGCAGTGCAAAGAAGGATGTGGTGGTCGGTCTTCCTTACGCAGAGTTTATATAAATTATCAAAAGATTTTTGAAATCCATGTGTAAGGAATGGAATAATCACAAAAGGAAATTTTCTACACAGATTTTCTAATCGTACCAATCCTTTCTAAAACTACGCAATTATAAAAATTAAGGAAATAACTGAAAAGTAAATTGCATAAATGGAAAAACTTTCTATTCTAAAAATTGTTGTAAAATTTTTCACAGAGTAAAAAATACCGAATTTTTGTATTCCAGGAATACTGCTGAGCAGGACCTGGGCGGAACCCTTGTGCTAATTCCGTCCGGTGTGAACTGTCCTTACTTGGGCCATTTATATATCTTTAGAGCGTAGCCATCTTTGATAGCCTTCTCCTGCCTTTCTCCATCATGCGCCTTAATGCGTGTCCTTCCTACCACTCCTAATGTTGATAGGGTAGGGAGCATCAAATTGAAGCTCAACTGAATTGCCCATGTGTCGCTTTCTTGACTAATCAATTCTTATTGTGTATGCAATTCTGATAGTGTAAAAACTACGGGTACTATTACGAGTTGCCCATGGTTTAGCACACTATCATTGTTTTCATGCGGACTAGTTGACTCTACACCTCCCCTATTGGTTTGATGAGGAATTCTGGTAATTGGCTCTGCAGGTTCATTACTCACTGTGCTAATTGTTTGAGAATGTTCATCCTCGCTTTGGCTTTCATCACTCAAACTTGCTCAGTATCAACTTTGGAATCTTATTTACTTTCTTCCACAACGCATTCTATGATATCACCCTCGGGAGTTGCTAGGGTGGCGAACCTTGCCCAAGCTTCCCCCTACTGCTGAAAATGTCTCCTTTGATCTCAGTCTATTTTTGCTGCACGCTGTAATGCCTCGGCCTCTTTTTCTCGTTCAATCATGGCTAGCTGAAAATCTTCCCATAAGAGTTCTGTCTCACTGAAAAAATCCATTGCTAAAACCCCATTAAGTATATCAACCCTTAAATATGTCTCTTCTGCTCTTGCATTGCTAGCTGCACTTTCGTCTATGATTTCATACAGAGATCGTTTGTGCTCCTAATTGGGCTGTTGAGGTTCAGGTATTCACCATTGTCCCTCATCCATTGCGTCTGTCTTAGCCGCTTTTCTTCCTCTATGGTAGCGTCTTTTGGTAATTGCCCATGATCATACATCGGACCCCTAGTTTTATGACTCCTGGCTTCCCATTATTGCTCATGTTGCTGCGATCTTCTAATGGACCAAATTGATGTTGAAAAATGCTGCTATGATCTTCTCCAAACTGTGACTATTGTCCCCAATTAGGATACGTTGAATAAAAATCTGTTGTGCTATTTCTTCCGCACAGCCTTGTTGCTGATAAAAACGTGTTTGTTGCGGATTTGTGTTATCGTTCCATTGTTGATCGCAAAGTAATGGAATGCCATCCTTGACGCTTGTTCTTATGGTAATGTGATTGGGACTTTCCTTTTTGGTTTTATTGCTTTGAATCTTGATTCCTCTAAAATGCAAGCATTCAACCTTTAAATCAATAAAAAAAATACTCTCACTTTAATAATACTAATTCTAATTTATCAATCCCCAGCAACGGTGCCAAAAACTTGACGGTGCATTTTCGAGTTCTAATATAAATATACAGTAATTAACTCTGAGCTTAACCTATTGCTAAGTGTAACTCGGAATCACTTACGCGCAAGTATACGCGGTCAGAATGCAGTAAGTAATAAATATTTATATTTTATCGTTCTCCATAAAGATTGATGTCTAGAACGATAGTATTAATGGGAGAGTTATGCGAAATGAATAAAGAATGGGTTGAGTTGTTTGTGTTCTTAATTCTGATGCTAACAGTAGATAAATATGAATTCTAATAGTACTTAAATGTGAATACAATGAGTAGTGATAAGAAGTTAGCTATAAAAAATATTAAGAATGCGGGACTAGTTATCAAGTTTCATGCTTCCCTAATCTAATAAGTACTTCTGCACTTAATGATTTATAGTAGATCCAGCTTCTACTGCAATCTCCATACTAACTCTGGGCGACGCAAGCGTTAGTAAAGGTATTCCTAACCTTTAAATGGTGAAAAAAATTTCGTCGAATCCTAACGTAGCATACTAGATGATTCTGAGTTTCCTTCTTCCGAACTCGCCGTAGGTTACATGTGTGGGTAGCTAATCGATGCATGCATATTAAATAAAAATGCAGCAGTTTAAAACATGATAACCTACACTCCTAACATACTTCAACAAATAAATTCTTATCGAAAACTCCTATAACACAGCATAACATTAAACACAAGAAGAAAGCTAAAATCATCCAATTTTATTACTACTACTAAATGTTCACAGCTATAAACTACTCCTAAGAAAAACAATAAAAGTTGTGGAATTGGTGCGGTTATGAAGTGTGTAGTCCCTTTGTCATCGCCATTCACGAACACCACCGGTTGCTCCTCCTTAGGATCGACTTTTGGCCAACCAACCAGTTCCTTCCTTAAGATCGGCTTTTGGCCAATCGACAAGCTCGCCAAACCTCGGTTTCCCTCTAGATATTTATAGAGATGAATTTCCTGGTCAGCAAGTTGAGGAGAGCTAGAAAATCTTCATTAATATACTACACCTTCGAATCGCATTCTACGTAAGTATACGCAGTCGAGTATGCAGCAAGTGACAAGTATTTATATTTTATCGTTCTCCACAGGGATTGATGTCTATAACTTGTAAATTAATCTAAGAGTCGTGCAAGAAAGTAAAAAAAATGGTGTTGGGATTTTTTTTTGTTTCAATATCTAAATGAGAAAGTAAAAATAAAAATGAAAATTTAACTAAGCAAGGCTCGGGTTAACGTTATGGGACGCTTCTAACAATTCCTAGGTTAAATCGCGGTAAGTAGTAATTGCCATACTTCGCCTAACAAACATGTGTTTTCGCATTCGTTCGCATTGAGCCCAACTCTCGTTTCAACTCAATGTAATATTAACTGGTGCAACGTACGCAGTAGTTACGCATTTATTCCTAAACTCCGATTTTAAGTATGAAAGACTTAGCACTAACCTACTGAACATGCAAACTAGCCTTGGGTTATTTCCTCTTTCGATTTACAACCTATTAGCGCATGTGGATGATTGGTCGAAATTTACTATTTAATTAAGAACCTAATTCAACATGCTTCAATTAACAACTCCCTTTACCCTTGTACATGCTTTCTACAACCCGTGCCCTTAACCTTTGCCTAAGATGCTTAACTAGACATAAAAGTAAGGAAAAGAATAAATAAGAATAAAGCAAAAGTCATTGCAAAAGAAAACTAAATTAATTCAAATGCAAGAACTGTTTGAAGGGAAACAATGGTGCTGAAAATAAATAAAACATAAAATGAACAAGAAAAGATAAACTAGAAAGAGGTAAATGGTGGCGACTGCTTGAAGAAAAGATTTCTCATTTTCAATAGGAACACGAACTTTGCTTTGAAATCCTACTCCTAAGTGTGGGAGAAGAATTCCGAAAATAGGCACACCTTCTCTCTTGATTCTTCTCCTTTTTATAGGCTTGAGATGCTTGGGGACTAAGGAATCGACTTGGAAGGCAGGGTAGTAATGCTTGGAGAATAAGGAATTAATTTTGGAGTTGGATTTTGAATTATCTTGTATCAGCATTAACTTTTCTGCATCATATCCCATGATTGTCGCGACATATTTCCTCTGATTTTTTCAATCACATCTTTGTTGTTAAGGTATTAATCCATGATTATTGCAGTTTATCTATTCTGTAATCTGATAGTTGGCATTAGCTCGTCATCCTATTCTTTTCAAATTGAGGCTTTTGCATCTGAATTGATCTGCAGTTTTTGTATCAGCGTTTTCGACTCTGCATTACTCTTCTCATCTCCGCACTGCTCTAATTTCTGCATCGCTTCGCATTAATTCTTGCTTTATTTTCGCAACGAATATTTTTCCTTCGCAAATATTATTTGGAAGATCCCACAGTTCTTCAATCCTTCGCTCCATTATTCTCATTCGTGATGCTTTTAGCATTTCCAATTACTGTAGATATAGCAATAAATTAGTGCAGCATGGAATCTTTGACATTTAAGTATAAAAAGCATTCAACATTCACATTTTACTATAAATGAACTACTTTCCCTAGCCTTTTATATTTACGCTCATAAATCATGCATGTATCTCATTTATATAAATTTCTCATCTTAATACTATTCTAACTCTAAAGTTCATTCGATGAATGCATAAATACCTTTAGAATATATTAAGATATTAGCCTAAATAATGTTATATTTGAGAGCTATCACATGTGTTATTATTTGGTGTATTTAAGATTATTTTGTAAACACCCTTGCCAATGGATTCTTTGCTTATTAATTATTTGAATTAAAATTCAATAGGAGTAATTATTTATCTTAAAATTTGAAAACTCATGATTTGTAACTATATTTGAGACAACTTAAGGTATGAATCGTAATTTAAAATTACGGGTTCTTATATTTTGTATCAGAGCACAGAGTCATAGATTCTGTAGACATACCTACCTAGTAGGTTGTTGTTTTCCTCATTATCTTCAGCATTCCAGCGATCGTCTTGTATGTCAGTTTTCTTAAGGGTTTTGGTTAATGCACCTAGTATCTATCTTACATGTTTATTTTGTGAACAGTTTGGTTAGTCTTGGGCATGGACTAATGTGTTGTGGTCCTCAATTGTAAACCCTGATGGATTGACAAAGAGTTAAGTTACCTATAGCTTAGCTATTGAGATACCAGTTGCCAGAGGAGGTGCAACAACACCAACAATTAATAGAGGTGCATCCTTTTTAAAAGTAGGTTTTTGAAGTAGAGTTAGTTTCTGCCCTTCAAAGAATGTTTGGGGAGATTTTCGTAGAGGTACGAGCAAAGTTCAGGTGCACTTTGTGCAGCTTGCATGGTTTGCCTAGCAAGCAGCCCCGGTGGTATAATTATTTCCAGTAGCTCCATTGTTTCCAGTAGCTCAATTGGTCAGATGAATAGTTAACTTAAAGAGTTTTTTTTGGAAGAGAGTTTGAGGGCCTTAGGTCCTCTACACTAAGGAGTTAGTACGTTTGTTCAAGCAAAACACAAGGTCTAGATCAGAGGCGACGACTGAGTCACCAGCAATGCAAGAGCTGTAGTAAGTACCTCTTTATGTTTTGGAAGAGCCTCTTCGAAAGCTTACTACCATGGTTGAAAGAAGAAATAAATGGCTAGAGCAAGTACCTAGAGGGAAGACCCTAGTAGTGGAGTCGTGTGTTTGCTACTATTCATTAGGAGCAGACAAAATTAGTGTAGCAGTTGCAAGTACCTATTAGCGTTAGGCCATTATGCTTTGTGATCTTTGAGTTTAGCTCAACACCATCCTTTTATATCGATGACCTTGTGAGACAAGCTTGTTTTGAGCTAGAACCTTTGGGGTTTAAGCTATGTTGCATCTCCATGCTGAGTTATTTGTTCGCCTGTGGGAAGGCGAAGAGTGGTTGCTCCATAATATCTAGAAAGCTTTTAGCTGCTACCCTCATAGTACACCATCTTTGTAAGGTTTTAGTTGGTAACCACGTTGTAATCTTTTGCAGCCAGGAAGAAGTTGTGTTTAGTACGCCTGAGAAAGAAAAGCTTCAAGTTTTAAGGTGTCAAAAGTGGATCTTGTCCACAGTTAATTTCAAAAGAGGAAGCCAGTTGACTAATAGTTGAGGAGCCTAAGGTTTGTTAGCTAAGTTTACATCTGAGGATCGTCTAGTGCTATCTGTAGATCGAGTACGAATAGTTCATGAGGTATGGATGTTTTCCCTAGGGGGTTATTGGTTTACTTCTAGCCGAGTTTAAGCAGTTAAAGGTTCAGTTGCAGAAGTTGTTAGATAAAGGATTAATTAATTCTAGTGTGTCCTTGTTGGGAGCACTAGTGTTATTTGTGGAAAAGAAAAATGGATAGATGCGCCTCTACATTGATTGTAGAGAGCTAAACTAAGTTAGAGTGAAGAATAGGTACCCATTGCCTTGCATAGATGATTTGTTGATCGAATTTTGGGAGCGCTAGTGTTCTCCAAGATGGAGTTGAGATCAGGTTACCACTAGTTGAGGATCATGGATTTGGATATCTCGAAGATAACATTCAGGATGAGGTCTGGTCAGTATGGGTTAGTGTTGTCAGCTTTTAGGGAGAACAAGTTGCATGCTAAGTTCTCTAAGTATGAGTTCTGGCTAGAGCAAGTGGCCGTCCTAAGTCACGTAGTTTCTAGAGATGGTATTTCAGTGGATCCCATAAAGACTGAAGTAGTGTGATCTTGGGTAGTGCCGACATGAGTTGTGGAGACTCACAAGTTTCTAGGTTTGGAAGGTTGTTACAGACGATTCGTCGCCAACTATTTCCAAGATAGCATACTCTATGACCTAGTTGACATGAGAAGGTTGTGAGTTCATCTGGAACGACACATGCAAAGAAAGTTTTACAAGGTTTAAGGGAGTTTTGATGGTAGGCAAGTTCTGACGGTTCTTGGAGGGAACAAAAAGGTTGGCAAAATACATTGATACTTCTCATTAGGAAATGGGTGCATTTTGATGAAACATAAGAAGGTGATCGCCTACGCTTCCGGACAGTTGTAGCCTTATGAGTTGAACTAGCTAGTTCACAGTTTAGAGTTAGAAATAGTGGTTCATGTGTTGAAGGTCTGGAGGCATTACCTGTATGAAGAGAAGATTTAGATATTCACGGATCACAAGAGCCTCAAATACTTCTTCACGTAGGAGGAGTTGAATATGAGACAAAAAAGATGGCTAGAGTTGGTTAAAGATTACGATTGTGAGATCTTGTACCAATCTAGCAAGGCCAACGTTGTGGCAGATGCACTTAGCAGAAGGACATCGTACTCAGTAGAAATGTGGACCTAGCAACCCTTGTTAATTTGAGGTGCTTAGCAGCAGGTATTGTAGTGACCTTGGACCTGATTACCGTTAGGGTAGAACAGCTGACAGTTAAGCTGCCCATCAGACAGAGGATTATTGAAGGGCAACCGAGCGACCCAGAGTTGGTCAGGATTATGGCCTGGGTTCAGACAGATGGTGACGCCAAATTTCTATTTGCTTTAGATGGGAGTTTGTTGTATAAAGGGCGCCTCTATGTGCTATTTGGCTTAGTATTGAGAGCTGAGTTTTTATCTGAGGATCACAGTTCCTCGTTTGCTTATCATCCAGGAGGTACCAGGATGTATCAAGACTTAAATCAATCATTTTGGTGGAGTATTATGAAGAGAGATATAGTTGAGTTTGTTAGTAAGTGTTTCACTTATTAACAAGTGAAGGAACCCAGGCAGAAGCCAGTAGGTCTTTTGTAGCCTTTAGGTGTACTGCAATGGACGTGGGAAGAGATTTTGATGGATTTCATATGAAATGTGCTAAGAACCTTGAGGGGTTATATGATGATTTAGGGGATTGTGGATCGTTTAATCGAAAGCGAACCTTTCATTCCAGGAATCATCCCCTACTCCGTGGTGTAATGGGTGTAGCTGTTCCTTGTATAGGTTAAGAGCTATCATGGGTACGAGTTAAGATTGTTTAAGATAGAGATCGTAGGTTCTCTGCTCACTTTTTGAGAGCCCTCTAGAAAGAGGTTGGAAATCGAGTGCAGTTTCAGTACAACCTTTCACCCTTAGTCAGATTATCAGACCGAAAGAGTAAATAAGATTATGAAGGATATGCTTCATGCTTGCATTTTGGACTTTCCAAGTAGTTGGGATCAATATTTGTACCTCATTGAATTTGCTTACAATAATAGTAATTAGTCGATTGTTCAGATGGCCCCGTTCGAGGCCTTGTACGGTAAGCGTTGTAGGTCTCTCGTTTATTAGGATGAGGTTGAAGACAGACAGTTGTTGGGTCCAGAGTTGCTGTAAATGATTAGTGAGGCAGTTGAGAAAGTCAGGTCTCGGTGTTGTCAGCTCAAAGTCCTTAGAAAGGTTATGTCGATGTTCAGCACAGAGAGTTAAAGTTTGAGGTGTTCCTCAAGGTAACTCTATCATGGGTATCTTAAGGTTTGGTAAGAAGGGGCAATGCACAACGTTTTTTATGTTTCGATTTGAAACAATACAGAGCGGATCCTTCTCACATAGTAGATTATGAACCATTGCAGTCAAATCCTGATTTGACCTCTAAGGAGCAACCAGTACAGATTTTTGCCTGTGAATGCAAGACCTTGCGTAACTAAGAGATTAGTTTGGTTAAAGTGTTGTGGAAAAGCTTGCACGTTGAGGAAGCAACTTGGGAGCGCGAGAACAACATGCATACTCGTTACCTAGAGTTGTTTCAGTCTTAGAACTTTAGAGGATGAAAGTCATAAAATGAGGGAAATAATGTAATGCCTCACATTTTTAGAGAAACCCTCCAGGTACACTTATTATTTTCCCGATTTTTTTTATATGAGTATTGGTTAGTTGGACCTTTACTAATTTTGTAATTTCATCTCTAAGGACCCTTCTATAAATATTAATTGGTTTTAGGTTGGTTTTTTGTTTTCAGGAATCCTTTAGGGCATTTATGGAAATATGGTTTGTTTGGTTTGAAAAAAAAAAAAGAAAAGTGAGAAAAAAAAAATAGTTTGATTTTCTAGTTGGTGCAATTAAAAGAAAAGAAAAAATGGTAGAAGATTCATTTTTAATAGGTAAATAAATGACTGAATTTTAGAAAGAATAACCATTTTTGGGTATTTAAAAGAAATAATAAAAGAAAAAATGGGTTTTATTATTTTTTTAAATGGTATGCAAAAAGACTTTTCTTCTTCTTCTTCTATATCAAGCACAAACCCTAGAGCTTTCACCCCACTACTGCCGCCTCCCCTGTCCGACGCCACTATCATCTTGCCACACACCGCCGCTTGTCATTCCCCCCCGCGACCCAGCCCCAGCCGCCCCAGCTGCACGCACGAGCAGTGCCATCCTCGGGGCTGAGCACTCGCACGCCTCATGCCTACCTTGTTCGCGTGTTCTAGCGTCGTGCTTCTACCCAGCCCCGACTCGATACCCCAGCTACTCAGTGGCACTTTTGTGCAGCTTCTACCCATCTCGGGTACACGACTTCAACTGGTTAGCACTGCAATGCATCACCAGCAATGATTTCAGTGACCTGGCATGGGTGTTTTCATCTTAGCGTTTCAGCAGTCGCCTACTACTGTCCACTTGGGTTCGGGTAAGTCTTGGTCTAAAAAACCTGTTGGTTTTGTTGTGCTAATGATTTTTGTTGGTTAATAAGCTAAAGAAGATGTTGATTCTTATGTATGGTGTAGGTTGTTGCTTATCGTTGTTGTTCATGTGAAATCAAAGGGGGTTAGTTTTTGTTGTTCGCGTTCAGTTTCGTGTTTCGCCAAGTTGTGGATAGCCTTCCTATTCTGTTTAGTTTTTTTTTTTGTAAGTTTCGAAGTTCATATCCTTGGTTTAAAGATTCGGTGGTATTTTATTAAGTTTGGGATTAAGTGGCTGATTTTTGTATGGTAAATGATAGGTCGAAACAACTTGTTGGGTGGATCGTTTGGATGCAAATCTATGAACAATTTTCTTATTATTTATTCTATGTTGTTGAAATAGGTAAGGACCATCTGTACTCGAGTTGTGTGGACCCTGCACAAGGAAAAAATTATCGTGCAACTAATATGTTATATGTGTGATCTGTGGTGTTTCTATTTTGTTTGTTTATATGATATGCCTCGGGATTATGGGGTCCCAAGGTACCAATTTGTATGTTGATTTTAATCTTAAAATATATGTTGTATGTTTCGTGCTTCGGGATTATGGTGTCCCTGGGTGCCACTTTCAATGTGCTTTACATGTTAAATAATTGTGAAACGGGCTGGGATTATGGGCTCCTAGCTTGTTGACTTCTATCTCGTGTTATGTTGCTCTCTATTCGGTATGTTCATTGTAATGACATGTTTTGGTTTAAATCTAGTCACAATCATGTATGTTAGTATCTTGTTAGGATGCTTATTGAGTTATAATGCATGTTTGGTGCTCTGTTAGGATTAGGCTATTAAAAACTTTTGGTTCGAAATTGTTAGTTATCATCATCTAGAGGCTGTAGAAAACACAACATACTTTGTTCTCATGGGTCGAAACCATTAAGACTTTATTCTCGCTCTCGATAGCAAGGGATTTAATGTTACATGCCGATCTCGGTGATGCCTAGTTTGTAGCTATTTTAGGCGGTCCTTGATCATAGTGTAAGCCTGCTACGGGAGGGTCTTAGCTTAGGGCAATAGATGTGAACAGAATGACTCGGTAAGCTAGTGAGGGCCTCCAGGATTGTGACTTAATGGACACCTCATTTTTGGTTGAGATAGGCATATGGACCTAGACCAGGTCAGTCTTTGTAGGCCTACACCTGAATGGTTTTCAGCAGCATGCGGTGTATGCGTACATGCACCGTGTGTCAGGTAGATGGCTCACTTTGAATAGTGTCGTCAGTATACCAGTAGTAACATGTTGTTTAGCTAGAGAGTTGTTCGCTAAATCCCAAACACACAATTTAAATAAAATATTAAAAGGAAGAATAATGACGTGGCTTGTCCAATGCTTCGCTAAAGCGAAGC